>VXBU01018423.1:1169800-1209601 GCA_013400315.1 Bombycilla garrulus | reverse complement strand
TTTTTTGCTGCTTCACTTGCTTGATCAACGGGTCTCATTCAATGATAATAGTGATTTAAACTATCTCTGAATGTCAGATGCAGTTCATATCTCTCTGGCTTACAGAAGGCAATGGTAATCATCTGCACTTCATAGATCAACAGCTCAAAATAAATAGTGATTTTATTTACTCCTTTCCCAAAATCTAAGGAGGATGCTGCTTCACTGTTTTGTCAAGGGTTTGGGGAAATACTTAATTGCAACTCCTTCACTAGCTTCTGTTACTCCTGGACCCCTGCATTTGCTGTTCCCTAAGTGTCTAGGATCACAATTTGTCTCAGTATTGAATAATAAATCTGTTTAGTGTTGTAAACAGCAACTGTTTTTTAATCTGTTGCAGTCTGAGATTTTGTGTTGGCATCCACCCTTTGAAAAGGAACATTCACTTAGGTCTTTTTATTTCAAGCAGCAAGTGAAAACACTGTAGGATGTCCTAAATCCTCTTTAGAAAATTCCAGTGTGGCTTAGAGCAAGCCTCAGAAAAACTAGTTCAAATATCACAGGTTCTTATTGTTACCTTGGTCAATTCAGATTCAAATTCTGCATTGTTGTGGTAATCTTTCTTCGATGTTAGCTAGTTAAAAATTATAGTATGAGAACAACTTCTTTACTCCCCTTTTCTATGAGCTGTCCCTGGAACTTTGGTGTTCCTGAGTTTCTTTGCCTTTGAATGATACCGTACACGGTTCCTCTGTACAGATGCAAAGGTGTAAAAAAAAGTAAATTTTTTATTCTCTTAGCTTCCCCAATAGTGTTGCTGCTGCTGAAAAAAAAACAGCTGCTGTGGCAGCTCCATAAAAAAAGGGATAGAGCTGGCTCCAGTTTCTCACACAGCACTGGTCATTTTAGCTGATGCTCTGACAGAGTTCACACTACATGTAAACCTGAA
Source organism: Bombycilla garrulus (assembly GCA_013400315.1). NCBI lineage: Eukaryota > Metazoa > Chordata > Aves > Passeriformes > Bombycillidae > Bombycilla > Bombycilla garrulus. Next base: position 1,208,673 of record VXBU01018423.1, on the reverse strand, counting down.
GAAAAAAATGTTTCCAGTATTTCTGTGAGAAATCTGTGGGAAGGGGAAATAGAACAGCACTGTGACCCTCAGCTTAATGTTTTCAGAAACACCTACCAACTCCAGCAGAGAACTTTCAGGAAGAAAGAACATTTCCATCTCTTTCTACTCATGGTCTACAGCGATCTCTTTGCTGGAAATATTGCTATCAAAAATCTCTTGGAGGCTGTATGAGTAAGAATGCAATGCCTCCTTGGGTAAAGCACTTTCTGAAACGGTCATCCAGTGTGCAAGACTCTGCTCCTGAGACCTGAATTCCCAACTAATATAAATTTATAACACATTTTAAAGCAATATTTATTAATCTTGGAATCATAGAATAGATTGAAAGGGACCTCTGAAGATGTTTTTGTCCTGTCACCCTCCTCAGGTAAAGCCATCTAGAGCCAGTTTCCCAGGACAGTGTCCAGGTGGCTTTGGAATATCTCCATGAATGGAGGTCACAAAACCTCCCTGGGCAATCTGTGCCAGTGTTTGGTCACCCTCACCATATAAAAGTATTTCCTGATGTTTGTACAGAACCTCCTGTGTTTCTGTTTTTGTCCATTGCCTCGTGTCCTGTCACTGGGCACCACTGGAAAGAGCCTGGCTCAGTCCTGCTGGCACAGTCCCTTCTGGTATTTATATTCATTGAAAAGAGCCCCCAACCCTCCTCTTCTCTGGGCTGAACAGCCCCAGATATCTCAGCCTTTCCTCAGAGAAGAGATCCTCCCCTCTCTATCCCTCAGTCACCACTGTGACCCTTTGTTGGACTATCTCCAATGTATCCATATCTCTTTGCAGTGTAAACTTGTCAATTCCTGGACCTGTGGCCAAGATCTGGGTCTACACCCCAAGTCTGGCCTTCCAGCCTGCCACCTCCTTTCCTTTAACAATCAATAAAATTGTAGGAAAATTGGTGCATGTCTCCTATAATATTCCATCCCCAACTCTCATGCTCTGTGCCATGTGAACAGTTACTTGCTAAACTAAAGAGGGTAATAAGACCCTTTAATCTGTTAACTTTTCTTTAAACTCATGGCATTAAAATGAGAATCCAACTTATTCTGTCCTTTAGAATGTGTGATGACAGCCTGGATGCAGCCATATGAGTGAAGGGAAGATTAGGGGCTCACAGCAGTGGCACCCAGAGTCCCAGGGCTCCTTGAGGCTGCACTGCTGGTGAGAAGGGATTACGTCCTGCAGGGTTTTTCACAGTCCTGGAAGGGATATCTGCTGGCTCTGAGCTGACACAATTGCAAGGCTGCTCCATCTGCATGCAAACCTTGGGAGTAGCAGATGGCTGACTGCTGTTATTAAACTCTGCATCTTTCCCTGAAGAATTATGGTTGTCCAAGTGTAATAACCTTTCCTTTTTATCTCAGAATTCTTCTTAAACAACAGTTAAGAGGGCAAAAGCTGCTGATAAAACATTATCCCTTCATCTTGGCTACTTTAGATAATTTGTGAACTTCTTATTATGTAGACAAAGAAATTTAAATGTTTACCTAGCATCAAAATTTGAGGAGAAGCAAAGAAAAAAATCTGTTTAGTTTAAATGGAAATCAAGTGAACTGCATTATTAAAGCTCTGTAGTCTTTCTACAATTATTAAGAAGGGAACATGTAATACTTATTACCACTTTGGTGCTGCCAGGATTTTACAACATCACTAAATGATCCTCCCATAACCTCTGGCTCCTTAGCATTTTTCCCCACTCAGAGGGAATGTTCTTTATTATCCATGAAAACCTAAAAAATTATTTCATTTAGAATTAAATATGTACATCCTCAGGTGTTCTGCTATATTTCATTAATACTGAGTAATGTCACCATTCTAACTGGTAAAATCCATCTCTAATGGAGCAATATTTTTGAAAGACGTAATAAAGTGGCCTTTGAAGTGTCCACTACTTGTAAATTCATTACATATTACTTTAATTTTAATGGCCTGAAGTCCAGTAATACTTTGTTGCTCGTTCACTTGAGGCTTTTCTACTGGGAAAAAATTAATCTAACTCGTATTCTCAAAATTCATATCTGTTTTTCAATTAGTGTTTCCAGAGTCTTGTACATATTGCTATTTTATTCAGCACTTAATGCAAACTTGTGTGCATGATTTTGCACAAATAGGTAATGTGCCGTTACTAATAGTCCAGTTTTTAAACCAAATCAAGCCAGTTCTCCCAGCATGAAACAAATTAACTATTGGGGATCTAAACCAGGAATCATTGATAGATCATAGTCAGGTCTTCAGGGTTAGCTTGAATCATAGTGCTGGGGGTGAAAGGTCAGAACTTCAAATACTTCCCAATTCGTTATTTCCTTTCTTAATAACATTCGCTTAGGTACAGCTGTTAGTAGTTCCAGGCACAAATGTGTGGCCTTGTTTGATAAAGATAAGATTTCATTCAGGAATACCTATGTGCAGTGTCTCCTTAACTCTGAGGCTGAAATATTTAAATGATCAAACCCGTTGCCAGGTCACTTGTACTCACCATTCACACACAGCCCCCCAGTGCACCATCACATGCATCAAATCCTGAGCAGGGCAGGGTAGAATAGGAAAAACTCCCTTTACCCTTTGGTAATGAGCTCTTTTGTATCTATTGAAAAAAACATGAGCTGAAAATTGAAGGTGTTAAAATGGATCCTTGGCTAAAGGGAATTTTCTCATCCCCTTCATGGTGACTTCAATGAACTTCTTCCCTCTATACAGGAATAGGACTCGTGTCTGTATTAGTAAGTGAGCTGTTGGAGGGAATTTCTCTTTAAAGGCATGTCAGGAGTAGAGAGGATATAATCAAAGTCCAATAATCTCTTCCTGGCAGAATGGGTCCCCACAGAGCCAATCCAGTTGGTGTATATTGGACCAATTCCCTGGTTCACCTCTTGATTTTTGTGGTTGCAGAGCCCAGCAGCCTGGTGGGTGTGTGCTGGGGGCTGCCTCACCTGTTCTGCACAGAGATGATGTCTTAAAGATCTGCTCTTGTGAGCACCTTGTCTTGGGGTACAGAGCCTGTGTGTGGCTTTTTGCCTCAGCACAGCTTGCACAGTTTGCCAGGAGCACTGTGTTGAAACACTTTTATTCTGGAGACAAGTGTCATTTTTAGGGTATTCTCCCAAGAGAAGCTAGATGCTAACAGTTGCCTTCGGGAAGCAAGGCTGGTTTTGTGACTAGTAGTCTTTTAAAGTAGTATTGTGTCATTTGCCTTTGTCAATATTTTTAGAACCTTAATTTAATCAGTAGTTTACAAATGTCTGGAATTAAATGTCAAGTGAAATTTCAAAATCTGGGTAAATGCATTACCTTTAAACAGAAGCTCTTCTTTCCTATTCCAGGTAAACAATTAGTGTCCAGCCTTCTCTGATTTTGTTTTTCTCTCAAGTGTTTTTATTTCCCCCTAATATGAGCGTTTTTTTATTTTTCCTCTTCTGACTGATAGGAAATGCATCATGGTAGATTTTTGGTGGGTTTTGTTGGTCTGTTTTTTTCTTTTAAAGCTGTAGGACTTTTGTGTTTTATTTCATCTTGCTCATTTCACTCTCAATCTACCAGTCCCCAAAGCAGTAAGTCACTCCCCTGTGGTTCAGTGCACCCCCCTGAGTGCAAGTCTTTTGCTTCCTCGTTAGAAACTTTTAGGGTTAGCTCTACTTAGATAACAGATGAAAGCACACCTGGGTCCTGGCTGCAGCTTCCACCTGGAAATTCACTGATGCCAACAAAACGTTGCTTTCCCCAGAGATATAACACTTTATTTACTTTCCCAAAAAGGACTTGCAGTTCTGTCATTGAGTTTGTCTACTAAAAGCATATAGCTTGCTGTTAGTCTTGACCACCTCTTGCTGCTCCTATTAAAAGTCCAGATGTGGTTTTAGTCCCTAAGAACTATGCTAATAATCAGCTGAATGAGCTGTATGTATTCCCATTCTTCAGCGCACTGAAAGAACAAAATATGTATGCAAGTGTAAACAACTACTAGCATACATTGCAAATGAAGTCTTGGAGACAAGTTGTAAAGTTTTTCCTCCTTACTGAAGACTTCGTTCATTAAGTGTTGCCTTTTTCTTTATTTGTCAGATACACTTTTATGTAATCAGCTGAATGGATGATTCCATGTCTGTTTCTATATCTGAATTTTTTGCCTAGCATGGCACCCAGACTACTATTGCTTTACAGTTCAACATTCATTCCAGGGAGCAGATAACATTGTTTACTTGTCACGGTGGTATAATACTTCCATTGTTTTTTCTCTTGTTTAATATATTACTCTAGAGAGACTGAATGTAATTTGCTTCTAGCTTTTCTGAGCAGAAACAAATGAAGTGTCACTGGTCAGTGGTAGTAGTAGAAATGTTCACAGCTTCATAACGAAAAGTTGTGTAATTTAAAAGAGAACAGAAGGCTATGGAAACATATGGTAGGTCATTGTGATTGACCTTACAAGCATCCAAAGTGATTTCAGGGCCAAAACTTGATCGATAAATTCAGTTTCTCTCTAGAATAAGTTTATTTCTGTCATTGTCAGGAGGTAATCTGTGTGCATCTGAATTCTTATTAGTGCTTCCAGGTTTTAAACTTTGGATGCACATTGTGCTCTCAAGCTGAAACTTGGGATGCGACATTGCATTGCACGCAAACAGAGCTGAGGTCAATAAAGAAACAGAGCAAAGCCCATGTGAACATGATGAGTGTAAATTGAAACATAAACATGCTTGATTTATGTATAAACTTCACGCTTTCACTATGAGGAAAAATCCTAATCATAGTATTAAAGCAAATGTTAATATAAGTACAGCAAACATATTCAAGGTTTATCCTACAATGTTCATGTGTTGTTAGTCTCTTCAATTCCGACTTCTGCGGTATGCAGTATTCTGTTTGGCTCAACTTCAGAGCGAGAATTGGGTAGAACAATATTAAGAATGAAGTCTAATTTGTGTAAAGTAGAAATAAGGAAATTAATTTGCTTGAATTGTTTAAAATTGAGACTAAACAAATGTGTCGGTTGTAATTATCCGTTGCCATAAATCCTCATTCTGCCTAACAGCAAAAGGTCTGAGATACTGGCGAAGAAATATCTGGTTTGAAAAGTTAAACCTTGAAAACAAATTAGTGGAGAAATTAAAGCTACATAATACTTCCATAAATTCTGATTTGTCTGTAAGTACGCACTAGTGCAAAGACTCTAAGAAGTCTTTCCATTCATTCATTTATAATGGGATTACTCTAGTATATACTATAGAAAGGATTTTCCATGCATCAGCTGCAATTGTATGACCATCCATAATTGGGTCTAAATGCTTACATCAACTACCTCTTATGTGAAATTAATTTTTGGAACATATGCTGTTGTATTTATACCATTGTTGTTTCATGCCAGATTAATTCTTCAAGGGTTATAATCACATGACACTTATCATTTTAATTATGCCTCTTTAGCTGCAACATATGACAGCTTTTGACTTCTCACCCTCTCCTCCTACATGTGTGACAGATAAAATTATTAATAAATGCCTGTTTATTATGTAGTTATGCTTTACATGTCCACAGGGTGTAGGTTGGCCTCATGTATTTTACTCAGAGTACAGTGTCAGCAGAGCCTTTGTGGTTTGCTAATGAGCTAAATCCTACTAACACCACACACACTCTAAACTGCCAAAAGCCCTTTACACATTCAAACACATACAAAGACTCAGCTGGGTCCTTTGTATAAAAGATTAACTCTTTATTCCAATTAAAGATGAGCTGGCCTGACTTGATCCAAACAATTAAGAACTGGAAGTAATGAACAAAATGATGAGCAAGGTGGATAGCAGCCTTCAACCTTGTGATAGTAAACAGATCTTTTTGCAGATTTTTGAACTTGGTGGGGAGAAAATGTGTTCTTTAGAACACTTCCCTCCTGTTGATCTCAGATGTCATTTGTCAGACATCCCAATTTTGGCAAGTCTCATTTCTAGCAAAACTAGTAAAGTGCGTATTTTGTGGAGCTGTTGTCAGCTAAGACTGGCCAAGTCATGGTCAAGTGCACTTGACTCTGTGCAGTGAGAATGAGCAGCATGGACACAGCGCTGCTCAGCATGTGGAGAAACTGAAAGGCCTTTTCAGCAAGAGCATCTGATCAGTGATTGGTGATACCTTTTCATGCAGAAGTACAATTTACATATTTTTTAAATGCATATGGGTAAGTAGTACTGCTTTCAAACATTGATTCCTGCCTGGTCCCACAGGGCCTTTATAAACTCTTGTGCCTGAACTTCATTGCAAGCAACACATGGATATATGCCAGGGCCTCCAGGAGAAAATTGTAGTCTAAAATGAACATAAATTGTTCTGATCTATTTGGACATCCGTGACCTGTGTAGGCAGAGATTCACCCTGGCCCTGTTTGCTCTCAGTTTGTCTGGGCCATCAGTCCTCAGTACCTACCTGTGTCTACCTGCTTCCAGCTGAGCAGCCTGAGGCTCGGGTGTGGGGTGGCACAGGCTTGGGTTGGGGGTAGAATGACCTTCTGTTAGGGGAACAATTTGATCAAGTTTAAATAGCACCAAGTAGGAAAAACATATGGTAGTTAGTTCTTCATCTATTTTAAATAAATAGGTATCTAAATTAATAGAAGGTGTTTTAAAAACTACTTGGGCAAGATAGAATTTATTGTTAAAGCAATTTAAATTATTTGTCTGTCATATTTTTGTATCGAGTTCTTCACAGACACTGAACAAATTATTCTCATGTGCATTACATAGTATTTTAAAAAGCATAGGTGTTTACAGAAAATTCTAGGCAAGATTATGTGATTTGGCAACCTTATGTACAAAGATACCTTATGATTTAAAGACTACTTTCAGTGAGAAATTTGTTGTCTCAAAATATGGAGCAAGGTCTTTTTGTTCTTTTTGAAAACCTGAACCAACTACTGTTCTAGTTAAATTTGACTCAGTAAAATGAAAATCAAAGCAGAACTTGAGCTAGTGTTACATCATTTCAATGAGTGGAGTTGCCTGATTGGAAGGAAACGAGCTCATGTATGGTACTAGTATTTCACTCTGATACTACAGTTTTCCTCAGATGCCATAATAATAAAGGCAAAAAGTCTTCAACTTAAACCAATTCTGTAAAGTTATTTAAATGCCAAGAATGCTGATGTGATGACAGTGGGCATTTCAAAACTATCACTAATCAGAATTACATGTCTAGGCTTTTTTAAAATCCCAGTGGACACAGTCTGTGTTAAATGTCTGAATACCTTTGGAAAAAAAATAATCTGTCCCTTTGTAGGTTAAAATCAGTGAAAAATTCCTGAGAAATCAGATGTGTCAATACTTTCCAAGGCCATATATAAATCTCCATTAACTTTTAATGAGACTAAGGGTTTTCTAAAGTATTTTTTGCAACACTGTTACTATAACACTTGTTTGTCATATTTTATAACTACACAAGTCAGTAGATTCCAGTGTCACTTTGAAGGTTGGCACAGAATAACCTTCCCAATGCATCAGTTAAAGCATGTCACTGGCAGCTGGGGGAGGGCTGGGTTTCTTGTTCTTGCTCTGCTTTTTTTACGTGTTCTGTTTTTTCACCTCCATAACCTTGTCTGATGGGCATCCCTCACATTTACAATGCCTGATGTGCTTCCTGACATCTGTTCAATTTGATTTTCTATAATTTCCATTGATGCCCCTGTTTTCCTGCTATTAAACTAGTATATTGCCCAGCTGTATTCTGGGTCAAGAATGGGCAATCTTTTAAATCTAGTATAAGGTGAAATATTACTGTGGAATGGGAAGGGGAGGAGGGGGAAGACAAGGATTATAAAACTGACTGAAGGGCTGTCCGTCCTGGAAAGGGAAAGTATGTGTTTTATCTGGAAGAATGGAAGAGAGGGAAGGTGCATGTATATTTAAGGGAAGAGTATATATTTCCTGGCACTGGGAGGCTGTGCATCACCAGCAGCTGAAATTCTGAGGCTGTAGTTGAGACGAATACAAGCAGACAATATCAACCTTCCTACTCCACAGTGACTAGCCATTGACCTTAACCCTCAAGGAAAGGGGCATTCTCACTAGGGGAATTGCATGCTTACTCAGCCCTAAGCCACATCTGAGCCAAAGCTGCCAATTTTGCCAAATTATGTGTGATGCTTTTGAAATGTGGACTATTGTCCACCAGGGACTAAGCCGGAATGACCGAATTCATTTCACTTAGGTTTTCAATGGCAATAACATTATTTTTAAAAAATACCAACTATAAAACATTTATCATTCTGATTTTATTCATCTTTATCATTTACTTATGTTTCATGGTAGTTTGTAAAAGGCAGTGAAGTTAATGTCCCATTACTTCAAACCCCCAAGGTTAGATTTTCAGGCTTAAATTGAATTTAAAAACCACATGTATAGTTAATTCATACATTAACAAAATTTCTATCCATCATAAGAGCCTTGAGCTTTTGCAGAGTTTTTCGCATTTTACTGAAATCCTTAACAGCTGAAAAAAAGCCTAGAGATACTGAGGTAGGTAGTCTGAAATGCCCCTGAGCAATAGATGAAGAAATGCTTCCTTAGGTGAATCTGTAGCATTCCTCATGGTTCAGCATTGCAAAAAATAAAAACTTAAGAGCTCAGGTACCTTTTAGTCATGATGCCAGGATTGTCAGAGCATCCCCTAATGGTGTTGCTAGCAAGTGTGATAACACAACATTTAGTTAGTAGGATGTTTCTTGTGTTTTGTTGTTTGTTTGTTGTTGGTTTTTTTAAGGAAAACTAAGCCATAGACAAGCAAATTGACGGTCTTCACTAAATCAACTGGTAGATTTTTAAAAGAGTTACTTGGTCAGGAAATCTATAATTTTTCCCTCCACTGAGGCATTTTAGAACCATTCTGTCATGTTTTCCTGCAGACAATAGAAATTGGTCACAGGAGTTATTAGTCTTGGAGGTATAATGATATCTTTTGTATTAGTGTTTAAATAAACCCAGACTTTTGTTTGTAAAGCAATGAGGCTGCATGAAAATCCTGCTGCTTATTCAGTTTTGAAAGGAAGTAGTAAATGCCCAGACAACAAAAGCTGTGCTGCAAACTGTGTCCAGCAAAGCTGGAGAACGACTGTAGCGAGTGTTATCTTCCAGGCCTCAACTCTGAGTCCCCCCACGTTTGGCTGCTTGCGGAGCCATACCTTTGGAATTGCCCATAAAGCTGTCTCTCATCTTGACGAGCTGCAGAATTAGAGACAGCCTTTAACTCTGTCTTGCTTCAGCACTCTCTAAACCTGTTTGAGGCCATACAAGCTCTGAGAAATCAATTATTTGATAGCCTATTCCTCTGTGGTCAATTGCTTGCAGCTCAAAACTAACTTTTGGCAGAGCTGAGGATGAACAGACATAAAGGCAGGCTGCCCAAACATTCTTTTTGAACAAAGCATGAAATATGAGAGCTACCCTGAAGTAACCAAGGGACACAGGATGATCTGTGCTTAAAATAAACAAATAAAACCTTGGTCTCACAAAAAAATTTTGGTCTCCCTCTCCTACAAAAGATGACACTTTTGTCATACACTGTTCTTTTTTGCAGACCTCTCTTTTGCTCAGAAGCAAAAAGCTAACAATGACCCACTTGACACCCAGGTACTTGCAGGTCTCTTTGCAAAATTGTTAATGGAAATATTTACACCTTTGCGGATCTATTGGCTGTATGAAATGAAATATTCTGATTTGCATGAATGATTATTTTAGGTCATGGAAGAGAAGTGGAAATAAATTACCTATCAAACATTTTCCCCTCAGTTCATCTCAAAGTCAACTTCCTCTGTAGCTTAGTAAAGGTTAGAAGAAAATTAATTTGGCCTCTTGCTGATAATCATGTTTCTTCTCCATATTATTTAATATTGTGGAAGGACTGAAATATGTCCTTCCCCAGTTTGAAACTACCTTGACAATAAATATAAAGCTGGCCTCTGAATCAGCTGTGCCATAGGAAAGCAAGTGTGATGGTGGTGTCAGGCTGCTCTTCACACAGTTCCTTGCTAGCAAGAAGCGTGTGTTGAGCTGACATTGCTCATCCAACGCTGCTCATCCTGGGAGCATCAAGACCCACCAGGGCCTGAGCAGAAACAGAGGGGGCAGCAACCAGCAAATGATCTTCTGTGAAAAGTCCCTGAGTTTTACTGTGTGTGCTTTTACTCTGTGCGCTGGGCAGTGGTGGTGTGTGAGACTTTGGGTGTGTTGAGGGAGTTGTGTGAAACTTTGGGTAATGGAACACAACTCCCTTTTAGGGGAAACCTTGGAGGGGAATCTTCCCATGTCATTGAGTGCTGCAAGCCTTACTGCTCAGATGGTAATCTTCCTTATTACTCTAAGTTGTAATAAAATCCTTATCTATAGCTTAAAAAAGTGAAGCTACAGGGCTTCAGTAGAAGAAGCAGGAGAATTATATGAAAAAATTATAATTTCAAACCCATCATTTTTCATCATTGAGTTAGGCTGGCTGAAAAGCTTCTATCTATCCCCATCAGAATCTCATTATGGGTCAACTTGCAAAGTAAAGTAATACTCAGTTAAAGTAAAAGTGACAGGATTTCTCAGCTGGCAGATGGCCTGATTCCACAATTATTCATCTTAGATGGTAGTTGTGAATAGTATCAAAGAGCGTGTTAGTGCTTTACCAGCAAAACCTGTTAATTTACAAAGCTACGTGCTGATGAAATGGTTCTTTTCAATTTGGAACCAAAGAACACAGAGCTTTCTTGTGTATTTAATTTAGATTACCTGACAAATTATTAAATGTGAGAATGGCCATACCAAGATGGCCTTGAGGTGATTCTGAGCCTATTATCTGGCCTCTGAGTGGAACCTAAAGTAGATTCCTAAGAAAAAGAACCAGAACAGGGCAAGCATTTACTGATACTTCAGTACATGGATCTATTCTGTTGTAGCTTGTAGCTTAGAAAGGCTTCTGTGGTAGCTTTTCTATTCAGTAGCTCTCAATGAATTTTCCTTCCATGAATTTGCCTTGTTGCACTTTGACCCTGTGTGTAGCTAATAATCATAATATCTTAGTCTGCATTCAGTCCAGATGAAATCTGCATTATAATCATTACAATGAGTCTGCCTAAATATATGTTGGTATATAGACAGATATGCATGCATAATTACTGGACCATTTTTAAATGGGTAGATAAACCTTACGTTTTTGTGTGCAACTGAATCCTAGCAAAACATAGTAAGCAGGGTGTGGGGGGGCAACATAATTAGAAGACAGAGCTTTCTGAATCTACAATGCTCTCCAATTTGAGAATACTTTAGTTTAATACTTTTAAAAACTAAAGAAAGTAATCTTGAATTATTTCTGAGGAAAAACATGCTTCCAAGGAAAACAGAGGAAAGAGAATTCTAGGGAAATATTTTTAAGCATGTAAGGCTATATTTTAAGGGTTTAGACTAATACTATTTTTTAGTGCCTTCTTTTTACAGGCTAAATTTTGTATGTGTGTGCTTATTGTACACACAATTATTTTGATAGCTGCCTACAGAAGTTCCTGCCTTTGAAGAATCTTGCTGATTCCCCCAGGTCCAGTTTCTTGTCTGAGGGAAGTGATGCTTCCCAAGAACATTCCTGTTGGTCTTCAAAGCTGGCTGCTTCCCCAGAGATCTCCAGCTTCCCCACAGGATTAAAGCTACTTGTCTTTAGGTTTCTGTCTGACTGAAAACACTGAAGTTCTACACTCTGCAAAAGTTCATTTCTATTGTTAGGAATCACTGTTTGCCTTACTTGGCTTAATACTTTAGACACAGACTGGTTTTCCTCACTACTCTAATTTTGGCTGTAGATGAATTGCTTCTTCCTAGGGAGAAATAAAGATGAAATAATAATAAACTTTGTCACAAAATAATATAGTTTTGGAGACTATTCTTGCAGACAGAACAGGCTATTTTTAAAAAGAAAACAGTCTGTCCGTCCAGTGTATTAGCTTCACTTGAATCTTTACCATCCTATGACTTTTCTAGAAAAGGCAGAAATGCTAAATTTTCTGATGTTTCAGTTCTTAGTGTCCGGTGCTATTCCTACAACCAATTGAGAACATTTTGTTCTAAATATTTGTTGTAAATATTTTTCATTTAATTTCCTAACTGTAAATAATAAAATTGTGAGATCCTTTGGTTGTTTTGCCTATTTGAAATGCTCTTCTGTCTTTTCTGGGAGAAACATGCCTTGTTACTAGCAGATCTGGGTCACTTCTCCAAAAAGCTTCCTATCCCTGGAAAGCCAGCATAATGGGAAATGTTGCTTTTCCCAGTGTTTGTTGTTTGAGCTCATATCCTCCTGTCTCAATCTCCAGTCCTCCATCTTCATGGGTAGGAAGGGGGTAGGCAGGGGATATCTTCTGCATGATTCAAAGCAATAAGCAAGGAGTACTTCCCTCTTTAATGATCACATTGCTATAAGACAGATATTTTAACTGTCTTAATTTTCCAGGGTATGGTTCCTTCATCTGCTTCTCCTTGACTGTGACAAAATCCTCTCAGTCAGGAAAGGGAGTGGTTACACAGCCTTTTACAATATGGTGTTTTTGTGCAATGACACCCCATTGCAAATGGAGGGTTTGTAGTGAGGCAAGGGTGGCAATGTTGAGAAAACAGGGAGGTGTCTGAGCCCAAGAAGAAGAAATTTGGAGCACTCAATTAAGAGATCCTGTGGTGCTGCTGCAGTTCGTGGCAAGCACAATTTCAGACAGCTGCAAGGACAGACCTTGTACCTTGTATGTCACTGACTGCAGTGATCTCCCTGCTTCCCAGGATGCTGTGCATCCACATCACACCTCGCAGAAGAAAGACTTTTACAAGGAGTATAACCCCACTCACACTACAGGGCCCTACCAAGTTTCTCAGGCAAAATTCTTCTTGATCACCTTTTGCAATGCATTCAAATGTTGGTCTGAGGAAAAGCTGAGCAGTAAAAATCATCTCCCTTTCTTCTTTGCATGTATTTTTTGGGACACTGAATTTCAGACATCTAAGTGTGTTCACTGTTGACCTCAATTTCAAATAAGGAAATCTCTGCTGACACTATCCAGGCTGAGCTATTGGCTGTAAAAATGATGCAGTCTTCATTTTGTTGACCTCATTTATCATAATAAAGGCAAATGCAGTAGTTTTTTCCTCCCTTCCAACTTCATAAGCCCACACAAGTCCTCTTTCAGCTCCAGTTGAAATCAATGTGAAAAAATTGATTTCAAAGCCCAGTGAATTTAGTAGGAGTTACTCCATTGACTTTCAATGTGCTCTCAGGTGTGCTCTGTAATAGTGGCATGACCACACCTGAAACAGAAAAATTTTAAAAATATGCAATAGGATGATAAAATTCTGATTAGAATGAGATCTATCCTGCAAGGAGGACTCTTGGGGTAGTGTTTGCCATAATTTCAAGTGTACATGGCCACCACTGAGAAAATAGTTTTTATTCAATCAATCCAATGAGTGTAGAATCTCAATCCCCAAAGGCTGGGATAGGCCAACTATAAATATAAAAAGCTAAAGCAAGTATTCCTAAACTTCAAAAGGAAGGGCAATGCTATGGATTCTTTCAACTCTTTTTAACTTGCTTTAAGTTAAATTATGTACCTGTTGCTCCAGTACCTTTGAAGTGCCTGAGGATGCCTGTATGTGTAAGCAAGTATTGATATTTAAATAAAAACCAGAAAAACAAGATGGGGATGGAATTAGTTGTCAAAGTGATCTGTGCTAAATTCCATCTGTATTTGAGACAAAAAAAATAAGAAAATATTCACTCTAAGCTATTTAGAGTCACCTTTTCAAATTAGAAATGAAATCTGAAGGCTAAGACCTTGAGCTATTTGCAGGGAGAACATTATAGCACAGTTTTTAGGGAACTAGAACCATTCACAGCAGCTTCACAAAGACCCAGAATACTTGTGTTATTCCCTGTACTCAGTGTTTAGTGTCAATCCCTTTTCATTTTTTTTCTTTCCTGAACCAGGCCAGGGTGTACATAACTGCATCTGCAGATTCATTCCAAAGCAGCCATTAAATTAGTGCGGTAGGCAGTTGTTCCTTCAAACACTAAAAAGATGCTCCCTAGTGAACAGGGCAAATGTCACCTGTATTGGATCAGGCTATAGGTTATTGTTCCTTCTGCAATTAAATACAGACAGCCTTCAAATTCAACCTTATTATGGCTGATGTGGAAATGGTTGTGAACATGAGGTGCTCAAACAAGAGTACAGATAAGTATCACTGCCTGTTACTGGGTTCAGGTTTGAAGATTTTCATTGGTTTCCTTTATCTCAGGCCCCCAGGTCTCTTAAAACCAGAGACTTTACTCCAAGAAAACTTCTATATTATTTTCAAGGTTGGTGTTATTTTCAAAATAAAGCTACTAGTTCTTCAGACAAATAAATACGATATTTTTGTTGTTTTAACTGGAGAAGCAGTGACAAATAGTAGTAAGGTTTTCTATAAATAAAAAATGATGGGTTAGTTCTTGCACATGCCATCACCTATAGTTTTCTTTGTGAGTCATGGAATCAGAATTTTCCTTGATGTACATAATCTGCTCTCTTCTCCAAGTCCTGCAGGAGAGACTTAACTTTACATTGTCTCCTGTACTATTAGCATATGTAACCAAATTTTGCTCTCTTTTACCTCTAATGCCTAATAAGATAAAATAATATAAACATATAACACTTTTGAGTAGGAAAAAAAAGTAGCAATATCCTGTTTGAAACAAGTTCTAGCTTGAATTTTATTGTATGAAGATCTTCAGCTGATTTGTCATTAATCTCTTAAAAATAAACTAAAAAATCAAAACTCTCTAGAATGTGTAATGTTTTCCACAAAGAGTCCCATGTAGTCCAAGGTCAGCACAAACACAAATTTAAGCACTTTTAATGTAGAGCTTCTAGCAGAGCAGGATATAAATCTTGCAATGTCTGAATTCATGTTGAAATAACTTATATTGCTTGCATTCAAATGAAGACACCTTTATGTGAAGTAAGGGTTTGCTTTTATTGGCTAACCATTGGAAAAGTCCATAAATTCAAAATGAATAGGGTTAAGGAGTAAAGTTTGGAGTGAGAACACAAAAATCCTCAGGGCTTATCCTTGGAGTGATTCTGTGTTTCCATCTGCTGGCAGCTGATTTTCCAGTTGGCATACTCTCTGGGTAAGGACAGGTTAATGCCCAGCTGCAGACGTGCTGAAGGGAAAATAAGTTTCTTCTTGTAAATACAGCAGTTTACGTGAAACCACATGGGTCAGTGAATGTTTGTCTAATATACATGGGGAGGCTGCGAAATGCAGCCCTGAGGCAGCAATGCCTTAGTTACTCCACTAATGCAGCATGCTAAAAAGAAATAAAAATTAACTTGCCAATGATTGCTACTCAACTTTTTATAGTTGCTGCAGATGCTGTGATATTTTATTTTTGCAATTAATAAGCTTGAATCAATTTTTTAAGCATCATACTCTTATGATTTACAGGGCATATTGAGCCATCAAAGCTATCAAAAGCATTAATCTTTAATACAAGGGCAATTCAGTTATCTTGCCAGAAAGTTTTAATTAGAAGGAAATTCTTCATCTCTGTGATGCTTAGCTGTATTAATCTTTCTGCATCAGTGTATCAAGTTTTGGCTGCAGGAACAATGTTTTAACTTAATTAATTTTTTAAGCAAAAAAGTTGCTCTTGAAAATTGAGCTTAGATCTTGCTAGCTACTCAGAGCTTCTTCTGCCCTTAAGTGGAAACTTACTTTCATAAATTGTACCAATTTGAAAAGTTGAATGAGGTTTTCTGAAGGCTGGTGCTTATAACCTTGGAATTTACAAGTGGAACATCCTGTGCTGGCAGGGCAGAAGAGAGAGCCAAACACTTGCAGGTGGGCTCCCTAATCAGCCCTCTGACAGCAACAGGACTGATCACAGCTGAGATCAGGAACTGGGGCCTGTAGACACCTAATCAATGTAGAAGACTCTCTAGAAGTCATTACAACTGTAATAGTTAGAAATGAGAGGGCAATTAATTTTTTTTTTGTTGCTGTTGAATGATGCATTATGAAAATGAGAGTTTTTCTCTTTGATTCCAGGAAAACATTTCAGACATTATTATCAATATATTAGTGGTAAACCTTGATTAAGATCATTTTTACAACACAAAAACATATTTCAAAGTTTCTAATTTGTCCTAAATTACATTATACAGAAGCTACTATTTTTCTTTAGTAAACCAATTGCATAAAATATGAGAGAACACTTACATTAAATGAAGGGAAAAAAAGAAACTAATTCCAGGCATTTAAAGAAGTTCACAAGGGAAAAAAGTCCCCAGTCTAAGAATGGTCTAATTCTCACCATATGTTGATCTGCTTCCCTCAGTAGTAGTTAATTGTAATTGCTGGTTTTACAGTTAATTGTTAGTGTATTTCAATCTAATGTTTAATAATAGATGTATATTTCTTTCTAAATGTTTTTATACATCTGTTTTAAGTGGCAAATTTAAATGTTACATTTTACCTCTTTCTGATCACCTTCCAACAGTTAGAACATAGACATAATACAAGAATTCACTGCAAATAGTTTTTTGTTAAACACCTTTTTAAGTGTTTGATAAGGAATGAGGAGGATTTTTCTTGGCAGGAAATCTTTAATACTCTTCTTGAAGAACCACTGTCCTGGGATTTATATATCCCATGATGTTTCTCTTCCAGAGTTGCCGTATTAATATTCTTTATTTATTATAAATATGCTCCTGGCATCTACTTAAACTTTTTTTTTTTGAGCACAATGGTAAATTGTACCTTTCCCAGATGATCAGAATTATACATCAGGTCTCTGTCTCATTCATTGTCCACGAGTTTCCTAATTTGATTTGCCAGAATAGGAGAATGGAGGTGCATGCATTTTTCTCATTTATGTAGTGGTTTGGAGAAGCTGAAAATTTTAGGAGTTAAGTTTCTGCTTTTCTCTTTGACTTAGAGTGATTTCTTGGCTCTAGTCTCTTGATGCAGGATACGCTTATGCAAGCAAACACATCTATTGTGGAACATCAGGACAATCCTGCACCAGCAGAATTTTTTTCGCTTTATCAAATATAGCTGATATTGCCAACAAAACAGCCCAATGTAAGCTTTCAAGCAAGTTGCTTTACAACTGTCACTCCTACATCCAAGGTATATTCTATAAAATATAATTGGGTTTTGTTATGTAATATATTTACAGTATCTTTTGTTTGTTCTTGGGAGGGAATCTTTCCTTCAGACATGAATGTGTACCTTTCTGAACACTGAGTTACAGCTGAATAAAAGTAAGTTTGATAGGCACATATCTTCTAGGAAGCATTATATAATAATGAAGAGCTATTTAAACTCCACTTTTATCTAACTTTTCTATGTTTTTTAGGATCTGTTCAGAATCCTTTCTATTTCAGTTAATGAATGTTTGCTGTTTAGCTAGCTATTGCATTTCAGATATTACTGTCCATCTGAGCACTAAAAATGTCACTGAAGAGAGGCAGTGGGTCAAGATGGATTTATCTGTATTGTCCTATATTTTGTCATCACTTGACATCGAGATTTTTGAAAGCAACCATATCTGGGTTTTGCCCTTGAAGAATTAGTTCTTGTTCCAGGCAATCCCATTTCGGCTCTGGTTTCCAAACCCTGTGTGTTTTCAGAGCTGTGTCTCAATAGTGTGCTGTTTAAAAGCTTTCTCAAGCTTCCAACTGTGTGGTGTATCTTCAAGAAAAGTCCTGCCACGTTTCTAGGAAATGTGCACTGTTTTTAAAGGATACATCTTGCAAATGTAGTCCTATGTACTCTGGCTGCAGAGAATGCCAAGACCCAACCAGGTTTCTAAATAAGGAGCTGTATACACTACAGCTAATCTGCCATCACTGTAGCAATAGATGGTAATTGTACATTTTCTGGCTCAGACTGCAAAGTTCAGTGACTCAAGAAGTCTCAACTCTTTTCCTTTCTAGAGACAGGCCCCAGGTCAGGGCTGAAGCCTGTTGAAATAGCTCTTCAGTAAAGTAGCTGCTGTACACTGCCAGTGCTCTCTGTAATGTATTTGCCTGGTGGATCAATGCCTTAGATTTTCAGTGTCATAAATCTGGAAGTTCAACAGCTTTCAAAAGCAATGCATGCACTTACAAAAAGTAACCTAATGGTTGAGTAGAGATTTCAGTAATGGGATCAACAGTGCTCATGGAAAGCAAAACAACAGAGAAGGTATTTTTAAGCTGGAGAAATACTAGCAAAATAAAACATTAATCAGATATGGCAGATTCGTATAATTAGATTACTTGGTTTTAAAATGCAGCTGTGAATAGCCCAATACTAAACATTTAAACTTCATAAATGGCTGTGTTAGCAGATACATGCCAAAATACATGGCAATGATTTTGCATGTGTTAAATACCAATAACACTGAAGATATGTATGTGTTATCTGAATAGAAATTTAGCTCTTCTGTTGGTATTTCCTTTGTGTGAAGGCTTGTATCATGGGCCTAGATACTGGCCAGAACACATGGGGATTTTAGACACCTAATATGGTGTTTAGAGCAGAGATTGCAAACTTGTATAGCATTAGAAGTAGCAAAACATTACCTCCAGAAGTTTATATTACAATCAATTTGTAAAAATATTTTATACATACACAGGAATTTAATGCTCCCATCAGTTTGGGTGATTTACACCAAATGTTCATACTCTGTATTCATCTTGATGCAGGTAAAATAGTGATAAACTGTATTTCCAAGAAAATTGTGTATTCTCTTCAAAACATGAATATGATACAGGCTGATATGCTCTTGTCTATGTCTGAAGAGAGAATCCTTATATAAATTTAATGTACTATATCAAGAAATCTTCAAACTGCAATATGTATAGGGTCCACCCTCCTTATAAGGCACTTACTTACATTATTCTCTTTGAAAATGTTCTGGCTCACAAATGCTGTGCATGAAGGCCTATTACATTCTCCTTTATTACAGCAACATCTCCTTGTGACATTCAAAATGCTTGTCTTTCAAGGATGCCGTTATAATAAGGTTCAGAGTGTTTGTAATAAATTCATAGAGATCAATGAGTAGTTCATGAAATAGCTTCACAGTCACTTCTGTGTGAAGCAGCAGTGCAGCAATATAAAAACTGTGAAAAAGCAGTCACATACAAAATTAAATGCCTTGTTGCTTTTCACATGAAATTATAAGAGGTTATGTTTTTCTTTTAATCTACCTTATATTTCTGTTTTGAAAAGGAATCTTCAACAAATTGCTGAAAATTTGGACATACTGAATTCCAACTTTCTCTTGGTCTGGGTTTTCAAGGATTTTCATGTTTTGAGGAAAATATCATAGGAATAATCATAGGAATAGAAAGCACTTAGCTAATACAATAATAGCCTTGTAACACCTGCTGTAACTGTTGGCTCTGTTGTTGCTACCAATGAAAATTGTGGCTCTTATGCCAGGCTATTGCTCTTTCAGTGTTTCTTTATATTTAGCTTAAATGCATTCAGAACCTGGAAATGATTGAGCAAATAAAGTCCAAATGCTCTTTTGAAACAATACATTTTTATAAACTTTGGTTTATTTTTTATCCTTATTTTAACTATCTCTTTATTTTATCATCTTTTATAATGAGCATTTTTACATTTTAGAAAGAATGTGCATCTGTACTATTGCAACATGCTTGTTGTTACTTATTTAATTTTTTTTTATAAAAGACCCCACTAAAGCTTTATTGATGCTACATGTTTTTTAAACAAAGCAGTTTGACATCAATATACTCTATAAATGTGGTAGTGATGATTGAAGATAATGTCATGCTGGTGCCCCTTGCATAAGTCAGAAGATGATTCTAAATGCACGAACTTTGAACTGTTTATTCTTCAGAAAGCAACTTTTAAATTGAATGTGTGTAGACTGTCCAAAAAGTCAATTTCCAATAAAGTTATAATTAGAAAAAACTAATATTATTTATTGTTGGAACTTTTTATGAAATAACCTTCTTCATACTTATTCCAGAAAGCTGGTATCAAAATTGGGTATTTTCATGAAATAGCACTGAAA
Source organism: Bombycilla garrulus (assembly GCA_013400315.1). Classification (NCBI taxonomy): domain Eukaryota; kingdom Metazoa; phylum Chordata; class Aves; order Passeriformes; family Bombycillidae; genus Bombycilla; species Bombycilla garrulus. The sequence goes on along the minus strand of VXBU01018423.1, from coordinate 1,188,567 downwards.
AAGAAATACATCAGAAATTGCTTTTCTCACTCATAGTCAAACCCATCACCGTTGCTCTTTTAAAACAGCTAAGCTGCTCTTGATTCCAGAGATGGAATATCACTCTGCTTTACAACTGCTTTAAGCGCATTTTGCTCTTTAGAAATCCAGGAGAAAGAAGAATGAGGCTGTGTGGGATTTTTGTCTATCAGTCTGCATAATCAATAGTTGACACAAAAGGACTAATTGCTCTTAACATTTAAACAGAAGTGCTTATTAGCACAAAAGCTGTGTATCCTCTTATTGTAGCTGGTAACTCTACTATCCTGATATTTATCTACAGTCAGGAGCAGATAAAACCCGTTGATTCCAGCAAGGATCTGGCAATAACTAAGGACTGTAAGAATGTGGGAAGAAAAGTGTTAGAAGTATAATCCAGTTTGTCAAGTTTCTCTTTACTGTTATCAAAGGATTGACCTGATGCCTTTCAATCTTACATCTATTTTCAATATTGTAGCTAAGACAATTGAGATTCATTTAAATGACACATTGTTTTTAATGTCTTAAATTATTCTGCCTCTTAGCGTTTTGTAGTCATGTCTATTCAGCATTTCCTTCCTTATCTGGAATCTAGAAGTGTAGCAGAATTATAGTGAAAGCTATCGCCATTTAGAGATGTTTTATTTTGAAACAGTGAGCAGGAATAGGCATAAACAAAATGTAAAGTGCCTTCCACTGGCTGGCTACATCAGATAATGCTCCAGACAATTGATTTTGTTGCATGCACTTATGTATGAAGAAATGCACTGGCCTGATTCAGCACATGTGTATCATGAGGTTATGGAAAAGGCTTGGTCTGCATCCCAAAGGCAGGGGTGCATGGTGAGGGCACACACAAAAATCCCATTGACTACTATGTTTACAATTTTACAAGACTGCTCAGTGCTTCCCACTATCTTTTGTATCTTAGCAATTTTCTTTGAAGTTATCACAATTTTACATTACCTTTGTAGAAAGATTCTGGAAATTTTGATTAGCAATGCAATAACTCAAATGCCTTCTACACCCTCTGTTTTCATGTTGCTCCACCAAAAAAAAAAAGGTAGTCTAATTAAATGAATGAGAGGAATCTTGTTAATGTCTCTGTTTTGCTCACAGCCCATGCTCCCTGCAGCCTGTGTCAGGGAAGCCATGTACAGCTTCCTGAAAGTAGACACTGCAAAAGAATGAGAGTCATCATCTTGTCTTAAAGATATAATTAAAGTATTGAGGTGGCTTGCTGGAGCAAGGATGCAAAACCGAGGTATTCTATTTCCTATACAAGGAAAGATTTTTTTTTTGTGCCCATAGACTTTATTTAGCGCTGGCTCTGTCTCCCTGCTGTGCCATTCCTCAGCTTTCACCTGTTTTAATTTCCAGCTGTTTGCTGCAACTGGTGCAGCCATAGCAAGGTGAGGAGCAAAGGGACAAAAGCAAGAGGATAACAGGTGAGAAAGTTAGCGGGATTGCTCCAGAATGATGAATTGCAGAAAAACTTGGCTTTCAAATTTCATTTACCTACCACTAGATGCCTAAAACTGTATTTTGATATCTGCGTAGGCATTATCTGGTAGCTCCATGTTTTCATGAAATCCACGAGAATTGTAAAAGTAAAGCACGTACAAAAATAATGTAGGTTGCCTAGATATACTTCAGTTCCAAATTTACTGACAATTGAGCTCTCATTGAAAGGCATCTGAGCTGCTATTGTGAAGGAGTAAATAGGACTGGATGACAACAGGACTGGTTCTTCTCTTTATTGAGCTATTAAAACACAAATATTTGCTTTCACTGAGAGAAGGTTTTAAATTCAGTGCCAGAACTTTTCTGTTGGAAGATGGTATAGTTATATTTATTTCAAATGAAGAGCAATCGGCCCTTATACTTAGGGGGTCTTTTTGAGATTTAGGTATTTTATTCCAAGTATTTGTTTAAAAATATGCTAATTTTTTTAAACTTCTTTCAAAAGAATTGACTTCATCATGTTTTCTTCACAATACTATGCACCCCTGTGCATCTGTACTTTTTTTTTCCTCTGCCCTTTCATGGTCTCAGTTGTTGAGCATTTTGCTGGTGTTTCCAGCTTCTTCCTTGGCACTTCAGGACCTTAGGATTTATTTTTTTTTTAGGACTTGAAGGAATGCTTCATATTTTTTTGTACCTCAGTTGATACCTAATGCACCTGGTATCCAGTTCTGCTGTCTAACCTGTAGTTCATGTGAGAATGCTGCTGCAAGTGCCTCTAATTCTAGTTGGGAAGTTTCTGCTCTTTCTTCTTGTCATATTAATAGAAAAAGTATATAAATAGTTTTAATACTTTTAAAAAACCTTTAATTCAAGTTAGGAATGTTCTCCTAGGCAGGTATTGCTAACCCAACTCTCAAATTCCTCCAGACTGTATTAAATAGTTATACAAAAACCCAGAAGCCTTGCTAATAGAGCTCGATGTAATGCAGAATAAATATATTTATAGCTTATAAATATAGGCTGGCTAATTCAGAATATGAAATGAAGAAAAGTTGGTTTTTTAATGATATTCTTTTTCAGCAGTGACCGTATGAAGTTAGTCTTTTTCTCCTCTCCTTCCATCTTACATTTATTCCCAAAGACCCTCTCCATCAATGTATGACAAAGTCATTCTTTTATGTTGATTTTTGTGAAAAACTGCTTTTCCCTTATGGCTTCTTTTGGCCTAGAGCTTGTGAACCCTCAGTCTTTGTCAGTGTGGAGTGAAGGAGTACAAAATTTTCTGCAAATTGCCCCAGTGTATTAGCACTAGGGCTATGCAAACCTTTCCAAGTGTGAGTTGAAAGGGTTACTTTCAAACCACATCTTCTGTGGGAGATCCAGTTCACATGGGTTCACAGGCCAACCAGTTAAAGGAAAGGTTTCAGGCTGAGCCACCCCCTCCCTTCTCCCTACACGTTTTTCCCATGGGTCGGATCTCATTACAAACCCACGGGCAAGGTACAGGGTCAATCACTTCATGTTAATTCATACAGGTTGACTGGTTCACTGGGACTGGAAGCTGAAAAGGTGAGAAGTTTATCACAGCAACATAACTCTGATCTTAGAAAAACAAACATCTCTAAACTAGGTCTCGTCTTATCATATGAATCAAAACCTTAAATAAAAACAAGATTAATTTTAAATAATTGAGGGAATCATACAGGGAATCAATCTTCCCCCGCTAGGAGTACTCAGAGGTTGGCTTTACTTCTAACACAAGAAGATCTCTGATCTCAAGGAACTATTCCTTTCTGAAACTTGGATATAATTACATGGACTGAAATATAAAATATTAATGAGTCAGTTCTATATACCTGGGAGAATTACAGTGTGAGGCACACAAGGGAAGGAAACATTTTAATGACTTTTCTGGCTGGAGAAGTGAACTCAACTGAAATGTTTTATCTTCTGGGAGTGGGGGGAAAGAAGTAAAAATACCCTCAGCTGAGCAAAAATGACACTAGGCAGCATTGACCCCATGCATTATTTTAAGTTATGGGAAACGCAAGATGCATGAGATATTTTTCTTCCATGAGCTCTCTTATGGAATATATTTGAAATGGATTTTAAACATCATGAGTGTTACTGTGCTTACTCTGAAAACAGTTAATGGTATTCCAAACAGTTTTTCCTTCGTTTTTGTTTGCTTATTAGTATTGCATTATTATCAGAATGTATTAAATAGCTTTTAATTCTAGACCTAAGCAAAAGCAAAATTTGGATTGTTACCCTTTTGTGGATGTCCATGAAGATTTGTACACATGCCTATTCCTTTGTGTTTTCACTTGACTAGAACGCCCCCATCAAAAATCGCATTTAGTTTGATTTGAATATGTGCTTTGCACACCTGAGTTGTCTTTGGCAACTTTGGGGATATTCAGCGACGGGTGTGTAGTATGTCTGTATATAATCCTGTACCTTGAATTTGCTCTGCGTTGGAAGGTAGTGCTGTACAGTAGATTTGAACCTAAAATGGCTGACTGGTTTCTAAATAATCCCTAAGGAAACAGTTTAGTCTAGGCCATTATCTTGATAGTTCATAATTAGGTTCAATAATAAAGCTTGTTTTGCTGACCTAGGTCAGATCATGGCGTCCACCGCATCTGTGCGCAGTGACCTTGCTCTGGGAGTGTATTGTTAGAAAATCCATTATTATCATCACATACACTTCGGAGAAGTGGCTGTTTTGTGAATTGATGGTGTGATGTTGCCACTTTAGATAAAAGAATCCATGAATTATTGACTTAATGAGTTAATGTTGCTTGATTTCACAACAAGCTCTTTTTAGTCTGGGTGCTATTTACTGAACACATAATCACAACATATGAAGGAAGGCACAGATAATAGTACAGTGCATTTACAATGCTCCTCACTTCTAACAGAGCAAAGTGTTAGCTAAGAATTTTTTGTTTCCTCCAGTAAACCATTAGAACTTAGGTAATTACAAGCAACTCCTGTTTAAACAATTAGCAAATAAAATGTTTATTTGTCACAGATTTCTTATCCCTTCCTTCTGTTTGGCTTAAGGTCTGTCCACAAGTACCTACTCATTTTTTTTGGAATCTAAACATACCTTTGTCCCTATGACTAAGCCGAATGCTGCTGCCATATGGAAGCCCAGGAAAGGGTGTTAAAAGTCAATCAGTGTCATCCAGAGTCCATTGTATTAGCTTTTTTCTTTTAAAACAGAGTTTTCTGGTAAATTTATGATATTCAGAAATCTTGAATATAAAGGTTTTATTACAGAATATAACTTGTGAGAGGAGAGAGGGCAGACATACGGAGCATGTCCCAGAGCAGATATTTTAATAGTATAAGCATCAGGTTTCAAATATCTATGCTCCTTTGATCCCAAGGTGTGAATCCCAGCTCTGTTAACTGCTCACTCCTACATGATAAAAAAATAAGGTCTGTTTGCAGTATGTTGTGGAAATGTATGTCCTATGAAAATATAACTCTTACTAAAATTAAACAGACTGAGAACTGTGGAATTTAGGTCTACATGTAGGTCTTCTGAAGGGGACCATGTCAACCAAGACCTTCACATTCTTCGAAGATTTACATTAGTTTAAATTAACTCTATGCAAAACCAAAGGATTGTATATAGTGGGTATTGACCTGTAACTCACACTAGGGTTCTGTACAAATAGGTATAGGTAAAATATGCTGGCCATGTATGATCTGAAATACTGTCATGAGTAAACTTTAATTCTGGCACTAAATGTTCCTTTTTGTCTTTAAATAAATAGTGTTGGTTGCATCATTCCTTGTACTGCTGTCCCAGTGGTTTAAGGATCTGCCAGAATCCGTAGGTCTGCTTTTCCCCCAGGTCTCACAACTGGCTGGATCATGCTAGCTCACCCCTCAGACCAGGCAGATACAGACAAAGCTCTCCTTAGGAGTGAGTGCCAGAGCTTTGAGGTGCTTAAAGGCAGTTTGATGTTTGATGGTGCCTTAAATCCCTCCATCACAGTACATTAGGCAGAGGTGGAAGGGAGGCAGGGGTTTCACTGGTGTTTTGGTTGAGTGTTATCTGTGCAGTGGAGGGATGTGCTGTTTAGCCCAAGTTCCAGTATAAAATGCCTGCCTTGCATTGAGGCAGAGCACAGACCTTGATTTCAGTAGCTCTCTGTACATGCACCCAGTTAATAGAAATGTTGACAGGGTGTCCTGGTATTTTGTTTATGCCACAGAAGAAAAAATTAATCCTAGCATGTGACAGACTTCAGATGTACTTGGAGTTGATTTGATGTGAATAAACTGAGACTGCAGAGCATAGGGCCATATAGCAGTAGATGTATTTTGCAATCTTTAAGGCTCAAGTGTGTGTATGCCCTTCTCTTCATTTCCTTTGTACTGACCTTCTTCAGTGCTGTGAGCTTAATCTTACAGGCCTTTCAAGGCAGGGAACCTGAATAATTAACTTTAGAGCATTTAAACATGAGCTGAGAGCCTTTCTGTGCCTCACAGCAGTGCAAATTGAAAAATTGACATGTTATGGTCAATCATGGCTAAAATAAAAACTTTTACATCTGGTCAAGCCTATACTGAACAATTAGGGGAGTGAATTCGTGCCTCTTCCCCATTTATATAAAGTACTCAGCTCTAACCTTCAAGTGTTCTGAGATATTGGACTTTAAACTTGTCAGTGCTTCAAGAATGCCCTAAACCTCAGACCAATACATTTTGGGGGCAAATTCCTCATTTGTAGGAAGGAAGAAAACATTTTTTTTTAGCAGGTTATTATCTGAAAAAAATGATGGTTGTCTGCAAGCAACTGATAGGTTTGGAAGGTTAGTGGTAGTCCTGGCAAAGATGGATTAGTGGGCAGAGTGCAGGTGAGGCGATCAGAGGTGCTGGAGAAATGCAATTTATCACTTGGTTTCAGAGTTTAGTACATGTATGTCACTGCTGCATATGTGCTGTGTGTGAATGTTACATGTAAGGGTCAGTACTGGTGTTAGCCTTTAAACAGGAGCAGCGCCTTTACTAGTGAGATGATATGAATTACCAGAGGAATTATAATGATATTAACTGGAAATCCTTTCTGGAAACTCTTTGACCAAGCAGATCCCTATGCTTTGTTAAAAATGAGTGCTTTTATTTGCTAGTCTGTGTATTTGTAAAGGAGAATCTTTATACTGAGATTTGGGTTTCATTCTGAATTTGTGTTATATATTCCAAATAATTTGAATTATTTTGTTAGCCTCACTTCCAATCAACCTCTTGATCACTTTCCTGTTCTAATGTCCTGTAACTCCATGTACTTACCTTTAGCTCCTATGTTAGCCAGATTCATTTGGGCTGTGCTGCATTCCAGAAACTTCAAGTTCTTCTATAGGTTACATTGAGGGTTATTTCCTCTTTCTGAAGGAAAGATAATTTTAATTTTAGATGCCTTTACTGAAGCTATTAGCACTGTAAGCAAGCATGGCAGAGTTTGGATCACTTGATTTACTACCAATAAGAAAATTTTTTTTTTCCCCACCAGTAATTGATATCTTCACAGCTAGGATACCTGCCAGATATCAAGGAAGGTGCTAAGAGCATCAGATGATCTTTCTTCACTTGTCTAATAAAATAATGGTACTTGAGCAATCTTCTGCAAGGCTGACTGTACTGTTTCTTTGTAGTTTTCTGTAGTAAGTGATCTGCTTTTACAATTGTGGGAAAAATAGTAGAATACTGGCACCAGAAGAAATCTTGCTGGTGAGGGCAGAGAGACAGTGTTAATGAGAGCACATCTGCTTTTCAAGAGCATCAATAAATTATTCAAAATACTAAAATGCTTCCTGTTCATTCCTACGTATAGCAAAACATTGCAGTGTTTTGTTGCATTTCTCCACTGGTATAATTTTGACATCTGCTCATATTCTCTGGTGGAAATGGGGATCTAATGTAATTTGTGGACACATTAAGCTTATATGGCAGTGAAAGCAATAACATGTTTAGGGAACAAACCAAAACCAACAAACATGTATTTTGGATATAATTATGTGTAGAGTACAGTTGCTGTTTTGATTTTTGATCTGAATTAATTTCTTACCTTGTATAACATACAGGTTAGTTTTATTTCTCAGACAGATGCCTGCTTCTCAGCCTGCTAGAAGTCACCTTGTTTGAATCTTGCAGTTTTTTGTGTTTATCTTCAGGCAGAGACAGCTGTCACTCATCCTCAGAAAGGCTTTTGAACAGCACTGACAGCAGGCATTTCTTTGCAGGGTATGCTCTGTTGAGCATATCTCACACCATGGAACTCCCTTAGAGGGGGCAAACGTGTGGGTAGCTGAGGGAGTCAATTGCAACTTTGCGAAGAAATTTATGCAGGTGATACATTACACCAGTGGATCACACATTATGAATAATATAATAGAAATCACAGCAAAATCTGAGAAAGTAATTTTTAGGGAATTAAACTGTTTAAACACACATCTTCAACAGCATCTGTCATTTGAGATAAGAAAACACCAATGCAGTGCTTGCTTCTGTTCTCGAGTGTAAATCAGAAGCAATTTTGTTTTATTATTTAAACCAGCACAAGCAGGGGCAGGCTCTGTCTCCCGGCTCCTGTAGCAGAGTCAATGGCTCCTGACACGGCAGTACCAGCACCCAGATATGATCACTGCTTCAATTCTCTTTTGCTCTAGCATGGTCCATGCCTGCCTCTGCCAAGCAAAGTAACTTCAATTACTGTATTCCTCATCCTTTCATGAATCTCTTCTTTCCACAAGAAACTTGGCCACTGGTTCAGTCTTGACCACCAGTGAATCGCTGAATTGACTCACTGTAGTCAGACTTGACTACAGAATCTTTTTGCAGATGAAGATGTCAAAAGGCAATCTGCAGTGAGAATGACAGCATGATTAACCAGACTGAGGCCTAAGTCAGAACTAGCAAGGGCCACTGGGAAATTAAGGCACCAATTTTCACCATCAAGATTGGTTGTGATAGAGCAGTATATCCTAGCAACAGCATAAACCTTAACCTGACCATCACAGCAAAAACTAATTTTGTTGTGTTATCTGTTTCAATATCTTTTTAATAAAAAAAGTCTTTAAAAAGAAAGTAAACACTCACATGTCACTTTTCCTGCAAGTGCCTTCTTGTCTAATTGGGAAATACCTAATTTCATGAATTAGAGGTTACAGAAACTTTAACACACATTTCTTTTACCTTTTTTTCTTGAAAAGGTGTTGTGGGAAAAACTTAGAATGCCCCTTTGCAGCTGCAACAGGTTGAGAAAAATTTTAATGTTTTAATGGAACAGATTAATTCCTGCTTATGTTAAAATCTGTGTCTTTAAATCCATGTTGCAAAGCTGCATGTTATGGGTTGGACCCACAATGAAAACACTTTTTAGAAAATTTACTAGTAGATAGTAGGGTTAACTTTCATTAGAAAAATTGTACTATTAAATGCTTTATTTTTATGAATGGCCTATACTTCACATATGAAGAGAAGTCTAGCAAAAAAATACTTTTATTTAAAGGATAATGTAGCTGTCTTCAAAGGACATATTTTAGTTTGCTTGTTACCTAGTGAAGGATTTCACATTCAAACAGTAATCAGTGGTTTATTTGCATATTTTTATAAAGGTACTGTCATGGTCTCAGCAGTACAGTTTTTGTGAGCTTTTAGTGGCACTGGTAAATCTTTGGGCAAGGTTGATATAATTTAGAGTGGATGCTCAAAATACCAAACTTGAGTTGACACGTATTTCCTTCAATTACTGTTGTGCAAAATATCTGTATTTTCTCACGCTGTTTTTCTGATTTGTGTGTGCATATATAAAGGTGTGTGTGTGTTTATGTAAGTATAACCTGTAAGAACAGATAAGGAGCATGTTTCTATATCCTGTCAGTTCTAGAGCTGGTTCTGCAATGCCAGTGTGACTGTCCAGGACCAGAGCAGCAGATCTGAGACTCATTCATTTTCCTTTGGGGGAGATCCACCCCACAATTTCCAAAGTGGACAAGCTTTCAGCTAGACAGGGTTCTCTGGGGTTACTGTCTTTTAATCAATTTTGAAATCCTTGAGAAGGTGGTAATTTTTTAAATCTAATTTTCACAGAGATATGGCAATAGATCTTGATATGGGATATTCCATAAAACTGATATGAAAAGTCTCTGGATTGTGCATGGTAACCTCAATAATACAAACATGTTTGAACGTGGTTACCTAAATGTAGATTCTATCCCATACTTCAGCATCTAGGTAGAAGAAGCTATGTTTCCCAAGCTGTTAAGTACATGAAGTACCTCTAATTGTATTGGAATTTCTGGGCATGTATCACTCCTGAAATTCAAATCCATTCTATCAGAAACCCAAATTAGCTTCAGAGTTTAATGTGTATTCATTAAGATTTCCAAATTTTGGAACAGACACCAGGAATATAGTATTTTTAGCACACAAGCCAAACATAATAGCTTTGAATAGGAGTAGTTGTTGCAAGACCCATACTCATAAAAAGTAAACCAGGTACTCCTTACAAGTCTACGAGTTCTGGGAGGTCAGAGCCACCATTTTGTAAAATTTGTAGGAAAACAGAGCTGAGCCAGAGAAATACTCCACTGCCACCCTGCTGTACTGGTTAATTTACATGTGGAACGTGTATTCCTGCTAGCTTCCTGGAAAAGTTTGAAAATCTAGATGTGAAAGTTTGTCATGCTGTGAGCCAACTGTCCCATATTGATGCAAAAGGGAGAGAGAAAAAGCCAAGAAAATGCTTTAATTGATTCATCAATGCACCAAAGTGTGAACAGGCGTGATGAAGTGTAAAGAGGGATGTGACACCAGTGTGGCAGAGCTGTCACAGTGGAAAGGATTTCCTGTAAAAGTGATGGCACTTAAATGTTATCTAGGCCTCCTGTCTAAGCTTTCATATTCCCTGGAAACTTATGTCTTAGGGGAAGTGTCTGACCAACTTGTGAGCAGCCAGGCATCATGCCATCTCAACAGGTAAACACACGGACTGAGTACCCTACTTGTATCCGGTTTGGGAGTTATGGGAAGTAGGGAATCTCTGACTGAACTAAACAATTATTCCATCCACAGAGGGATAATCTTGGGAGTGATCATTAGCAGTGCTTCTAGGTGGTATATTTTCAATATCAATTTAAGCAAAATTTAGATTAGGTATAATATCCTTGTTACTGAAATGCTGCCCTCTGTAAGGTATAATGCAGCAGCTCCCAGGCTTTGGGTATTAGAATGTATTACAGAATGGTAGAGTAAGACTGTGAAGGAGAGGCTATTGATAATAAAATATAATTATAGCAGATGGATTTGAGCCAGTGTTGTACTGAAGGGTTGTTGAAAAGTTCTCTAAGGGATTTTTACTAAAGAGATTGTAGTGTGCATCTTATCCAAAGAATAGGAAATCAAAGAGGGTGGAAGCCCTTAGAGTCACTCTGAGGTTTTGGCTCTGGATTCATTTGATTAACTGGGTATGAATGTTACTGATTTAATATTGATGCTTCTTACAACACCTAAGATCACTGCTGTGGATATATTCAGTATGTTAAGTTTGCTTTTAAAGGATTAGACATTGGAATTACTCTGAAAGGGGTTTTGCCAACTTTGTAGAAATGTATTTGGGAAGGAATCCCTACTGTTATGGCTTAGGCCATTTACTTTTGTGTTCAGAGATGCATCAGTTCCTTTCTATCTCTGGGAATCAGACATTCAAGTACAGTCTTGAACTGAAAACTCTGGCAGAAGTACAAATGCAAGCAAATGTGTGCTGTTACTACTATAGTTACTCTGCCACTTTGAAAATCACTAGTCAGGTTCCATTTGGAGTATCTGCAATTCTGCAATGTATTATAGGAAGGACATTGCTGACTGAGCTTTTAAAAGTGCAGTGGAAGGCAAACAAATGCATGATTTAAGGTCTTGAGAGTATGACTTATAAAGAAGGATTGAACTGACCTGTATTCTGTAAGTTAGAGGAAAAAAATTTGGAGGAGTGAGGAATCCTGGAATGGACAAAAAAATACTGAAGTCATCTGGAGATAGATATATGTTCTAGTGCCACGCTGATCATATAGCATCACCAAATCAATGGCATGTCTGAGGCTAATTTAGACCACTATTAACTGTCTTATCATAAGATGGATGACTGCTGATCCAAGACCCTGTGCTTGGTGCTGTGTCCAGCCAGGGAGCAGGCAGGAGGCTGGGGAGCTGAGGTGCCTTGGGCCAGAGCATCAGGCAGTATCTCAGCATGGCCCTAAACTCATTTTATCAAGTGCCTGGCTGGCATCATACAAAATAGAGCTTTTAAACTGATTTTTTTGGTGGAAATCCCTCTGTGGCTTTCAGGTTTCTGGAAAGCTCAACCCAACAAAGAAGGACAATACAGGAGAGGATGTAAGTGCTCCTTTAAAAAAATAAAGTGGTGAGGTGAGATGAAGAGAGTCAGGAAATTACCTCTTGCAGTGAGAGTCAGCAGATGTAGGGAAAAACAGGGTGTGCCTTGTAAATAAGAAAGCAAAAAAAAAGTGGGGTGTTTTCTTTTATTAATCAGAGAAGGTAGAGCCAAAGCAAAAGTGTTAAAGAAGGTCAGAGGACGTAGGAAGTTATCTTGAAGTAAGGTCCCAAATATGTACATTTAGGAAGTATGGCCTTGAGTGGTGCTGAGAAGATGTGAGCATAATGCTGGCTCAGAATCCAAGAGTTCAAAGCAGTTCATTTGGTTCCTGCTTGTACTCCAGCCAAAAGAAAAGGAAAGAAGGGCAGAGACTGAGTTGATGGGTTTATGTTCAGCCCCCTAATTTCTTGAGCAGCTATAAAGACTGGTAGAGCCTGGGAGGATAGGAGTGTATGCCAGCCAGCTACGCATTTTAAATCTTGAAAGATGTGTGTGTGACGTTGTCATTGGTCCTCTCAGTGAGATTGCACTGTGTATTTTTTGTGTTGCACTGTGTACGATCTGTAGTGAGAGAGATTTTGAAACAATCCCAATAGTGCCTATTTTCTCCTATTTTCACAAATCTGCAACAGGATAGATGTCCAGTCATTCTAAGCTTATTTAACATTTCCATCAACACATCCCTTCTGATTTTTCTGCATTTTTAAGATCTGAGTCTTTATGTGTATAGAGACCAATTCTCCTCTCCTGTAAAACAATTGAGATGTGGGACTTTAAGGATGAGTTTGTGAGACACCTAAAAATACTTTTGCTGGTAAAAATGGATTTCCAATCAGTATGATATCAGACAAAATTGAGTCTTTCACTTAGAGATAATTTGTACAAAGACAAAAAAATTACCATTGATTTTTAAGTTCCAAATGGTACCTTTCTTTCAACTATAAATATAGCAAAGGCAGTGATAGGGACATAACCCAGAACTGAGGTTTCTGTGTCAGTAGCAAGAAGACAGCTTGGGTTCCCCCACTGTACAAGGAACTGCTGGGTAGGGATGGATTTCTCAGCCAGCCATATTCTATCTCTGCCAGAAATGAGAGATACTGCTAGGAAAAAAAATCTCAAAGACAGGTACTGGGAGTGGAAAAAGGGAAGAGATCAAACAAAAGGCCTTCAATTAGAATTTAAGGATTGCTGCCAAAAGATCATGGCTTTAAAGGGGCAAGCAACATTTTCATGCCATAGAAGAAACTGGACTTTCAGGACTTTATAAGGAAACCTACATTAATCTAAGGAACAAAATCAGTATAGGTAATCTGAATATCTACCTTTTTCTTTATTTGATACTCATCAAAGGAATAAAACTGTCCCATGCCAATAATATTTGAATATCCTGCAAGCATGCACATCCAGCTCTGAAAAGTATTGATGTGCTATTTCTTCTTACTGACTGTCTGGAAAGGTGGATGGGAAAATGAAATGGTGTGACCACAGGCACACAAAAAATTGTGACAAATTGTCCAGCTTACTCAAACTAATACCCTGTCTCCCTTCAGCAGCATTCTATGAAAAATGCTGATGTATCATTTTAGGCTAGGGATTTTGTGACTGGTAAAGCACAGGTATGGGTTTAATGCTGGTAACATCACAGCCCTGTATTCTGTGTTTTCTGTCACATGTTCTTACCCATCTATCAAACCAAAGGGGTGAGGAACCCCAAAAGGTTTATAGGTAAGAAACTTAACAGACATCATCAAGCTTGGAAGGCACTAAAAGCATTTGTGGTATTGGAAGCTAAAAATATTTCTGTATTCGAGTTATGCAGAATTTGAAACAGGGAGCAAGAGCACAGCTGAAATGTCTGTGCTGCTAATGAAGTGCAACATCATGTCAGCTCTTGCCAGCTGGCCTATATTAAAGATGTGTTTTGTCTTCTATGGCCAGCTGATATTCCTTACATTGCATTAGTGATAAAGGAGATGGCTTGGGTTAATAAAATGTCTAAATCTCCCAAATCTCACAAGCTGCCCCAAATCATTCACTTCTGCCTGGCAGAGCTCCATGAGCTGCAGGTGCAGGGTGGACTGCTAGCTACAGTGGGATAATGGGGCTTCTACCTCTCCCCTCCCACCCACAGAGGAGACTCTTCCTCCCACAAGAAGAAAATCCCGCATTGTGTTGGAGAATCCTTGCCCACAGAGCCTTTCCAAGGCAGGTCTGAGCTGACTTAGGATGAAGAGGAAGCTTCCAAGAAAGAGGTGTGGTCAATCTGAGCTTGGGGGATCTATGGCTGCAGACAAGCCATGCAAATGGAGTGGGGGACAAGCCAGGCTCAGCTGCTCTAGAGCAAAGGATTGGCACATCCAATGTGCTGCTCAGCTCTTTTACTGGGCTCTCTGTCAGTGCTGGGTTTCTTCTGCGGTTTTGGGCTCTTTAACTTAGAGTAAGGATTTTATCCTTGACCAAGTCCCTGTTTTCTGCAGGACACAATTCCTTTAAGGACACTTGTCCCTTTTTTTTTTCTTTTGCATTATGTATTTACACAAAGAGAAAGCATCTACAGCTTTCTAAATATCTTCAGCAATGTATCTGCTCTTGTGGTCATGAGGAACTCATATTTGTGAGCTGAAAAAAGGGACTTTTTTCTTGGCAGGTCAATAAAATGATAGATGGATTTAAGTAGAACTGCAGTAGAAGGCACATACTTCATTTCTTGTAGAAATAGCTGAAAAGACAAGTTTATACTGAAGTGGATAATATTGGACTGTCTTGCAATGTACTAAAATAAACTAGAGAAGATTGCCAGGACTGTGCCTATTCCCTCACATCAGCTTTCACATCTCCATATAATACACATTATTGTGAGCAGCAGATTTGGATACAGTCTCCACTGGGTAAAGAGTAAAGGTAGCTAGGTTTTTGCAAAAGTAATCCATGCTGGGTTTATAATTAGATACATCAAAGTCTGATTTTCCTCTCTCTGATCAACCTTGCTTGATTTCAGAAGAGATATTCATGTTTTGTACTTGTGGAAAGATGAGAATCCCACTCCTGAGGCTGATATTTTTTCCTCCCATTACCCACATGCTGAACATTATTGTTGCTCCTGCCAGGTGCTGAACCCCTCTAGGGATGTCTTGGCTCTCATTGCAGTACCCAGCCCACTGCAAATTCTGCATTTCAGCCCAGTTCCTGCAGTCCTATGAAAATGCACAAGTGGTTGAAGATTAGCGGCAGTATTTTAAGTCAACAATTTGTATTCTACTTGGTTCTAAGGTAAAAATAATGTTGCCAACTTTTCCCTACACTGTTTTGAAACTCCTAAATCTGCACGTAACAGATTCTATTACAACATTACATCAACAGCAGGTAACTAACTTAATATTTTAAGGACTTATTATAATTACTTTTCTCAGACAGAATCAGTGCTGAGCAGTGATGAGCTCCCCTTTCCAGGTCAGGTTTACAAAAGACCACAGGTGTTTTAAGTTTTTGTCAGGGAAAATTCATGGCAGATTGGCACAGATGTCTAAGCACACACCTCTGGGCCCTCATAGATACTTGCATACCTTTGACTAGTGTGGCTACTCTACAAATATGTAAACTGAGACATGCTAAAATCATGTCTGAAACATGTTGGTATAAATCCTCAATTGAGTATACTGAAGATGAATTTTTTGAAGTGTTAGCATAAACTTGGCATGTATTTCATTAAATATTTCTATTTGAAATGTCTACAATTAAAAACTAAAACCCTAAAATTCCTTATGCTGACCCAATGGAAAATTCTGAAAAATATTCAATAGGTCTCAGAACTCTTTCATTTCTTTCCCTTAGAGGACTGCTTTGGCCATTAGGCAGAGCTGCTGATTAAAGCAAGTAGAGTCTCGTAGAATTTCTGAAGTTGCAAAAAGTAACCTCAGGGGCTCTGGGGGTTAGTGGAGAGGGTTTCACCTTGGGTGAAAATATTACTCCAGTTCAAATGGAATTTTGGCTACCACGAGCCCAGGTCCTCAGGGGAGAGCTGCATGCCTGGAGCACAGGGAAGAAGGTGGCAGGGCTTGCAGCATCACTGCCTGGGCCCCAGGATCCAGTGCAAATACATAACAAAATCCCTCTCCAAAGAGTCTCTAGAGCCTCCACAGCAAGGTTCATGTATTATGACTTCAAGCTGTGAAAAAAGCTCTCAGGTGCTGCAGAGATTTCCGCTGACATTTGCTTCACTTAATAGGCTGACAAATGCTCCAGCGATGGGCAATGATCAGGACTGAAAGAGGGTGCTGGGACAGCTGCTGCAATGTGGGGCGGGGATGGGCTCATTCAGTGCCACTCCTCCAAGAGAGATACTTGAATCAGTTTGGAATTTGCAGATTGGATTTCCTGCAACATTGGCAAAGCAGATGAAAAGGGCTTTTCTGTGCAGCTCACTCATAGGAGTTCCAGGGATAGCAGAACTTATGTCTGGGTTGGAGATTTTTTTTCCCGTTTTGTCTGTTCTGAGTACTGCTGCTCTTGATAATGTCTCTCTGCAGCATCTTGTGAAGGCTCATTGCTTCCAAAGCTTGTGCATCTTGTCTTGGGCAGTGTCTTTAATTTGAAGGTGCTTTATCTCCACTGTATTTCAAAACTTCCCCTGTTTAAGGTGTTAAGGTAATCACGAATAAAACGTATGATGTTGGCCAGATTCCCTGGTAGAATAAGCAGGTAGAGTTCAACTGACTCTAATGGCTTCTGACAGCTGTGAATTTGATCCCATACCTTCCCTGCATAATAAGATTTAAAATAATGTGAGTTTAAGATAGGGCAGGAAGCCCTGGATGAAATATCTTATTGCATTGATTTGTCTCTTATTTTCTGTCCTATGAGAATACCCAAGTTGCAAATAAAGGGTCAAGAAGGACATTTAGCAATATATGGTTTATACAGTATTAAAAGACCATCTCATAGTTAATCATATGATTAATTTCTACGAGAAGGCTCCACTAAGTCTGCAGTAAAAAGAAGTAATGAGGTTTTATAATAAAATTGAAAAGCTTCTGTGATGCACACTGAAGTCTTTTATATAGAAAGGTAAGAAAAAGTAGTTGTCTTCCTTTCAGTCCATAGATTGCTGCAATAGCTGTCTCTGTGAGAGTCTTGGGCCCTGGAATGACATCTACTCCTGGCTTGAAGTGGTCAAGTTATAGGGTATGTTTTAGGACCCTTTTCATTTTGGAAGATATATTTAAAGAGAGAAGTTTCATAAACTGTCTAACATACTGTTATTAGGTTACTGGCATTTTATAGTAAGAATTCTTGATCTACAGGAGGTTTGACACTGAGGTGTATAGGATGGCACTGTAATTGTGTAAGAACTGCCTGGTCCCTCAGACATTGTATGGAGGCACACATTCACATTTCAAATAGGAAGCAATAATTCCCACTGCAATGCTACAGCAGTCATTGTTGTAGTGACTTGGCACTTATGCTCTGTATTATGAGTATTTTTAGCAAGCACATTAAATTCCACAGAAAATCTCAAGATGTCCATAAGGACATTAGCTTTCCCGAGGACTAGAAAGATCAAGGATTTGTGAAAGATGCCTAGTTGAAGGAGGGATTCCAGAATAATGCAGCTGAATATTAATCCACTGGCAAACCCTGCTGTAAACTGGCATCAATTGGGTCCTATTCCAAACTGAAGGGAGTTTGCTTGTATGGGATCCTGGGAGAGAGAGCCTCAGCTGGTGAATTCCAGTTGTCTGTTCACCAAAGGTGGTACTTTTTGAAAATGTCAGAGAGGTCTCATGTACTCTATTTGGGATCCAGCAATGTGCCACAGCAGCTATTTTAGCTCACAGGAAGCAATTTTTCTGCTAAGTTACATTTGCAGCCTCAGTACTGAGGCCAGCAGTAGGTTTGACAATGCACTAGTGGTCCAGGTGAGCCTGAGGTTGGAGTCTGTTAAGGGGATTTCTGTAGCACAGTACATTTGCTGTGTATGGATATGTATTTTCCTAAATTTACTGTGTCAGTCTAGTCACCAGTGATTAGTCAGTATATAATGTTTCTAGGAAAGTAGTTGCTGTGACATTTGTTCTTAATGTTCCTTAAACTATATTCTGGAAAGTAGTTCAGTTTACCTCATTGTAGTTGAACAGAAGTACACTGAAGTGTCTTTGGCTACTATTTGCACAGAGGCCGCTACTTAAAGCATTTTACCCAAATTAACAGTCTCCTGGGCTCCAGAAGACCAGGAATTCCTAACTGGAGCAAGCCATTAACCCAGTGACATCCTGCTTAGCTCTAAATATAATTGTGAAAAACCCACAGAGACTTCCAGCCTTGTTCTCAGGGAAGGCCAAAAAAATGTTTATAAGACCAAACTAACAGTCTCACACATTCTGAATCAGAAATTCTTCTGGTTTATGGAATTCTTCAAGTCCTTTATGAGAGTCAAATATTACTCAAATTTTCACTACTTGGAATATTGTCTGGAATATTTCTTGGAGTATTTCTTTCCTCAACATAGCTTACAACAGAGACTCTTGAGATGAGGCTGTTGGAGAGTTCTGACTCTCATAAACAGAATATGTTGTTGTGCTGGTTTGAGATTGATTGACATTTTGGTGGGCAGGAAAGTAGCCACCCCTGGAAGTGAGGTGTGCCTGTGGATTTCCCATGAGCCCAGTGCAACACCAATTGTGGGCCAAATTTAAAGACAGACAGGGAAATGAACCAATCAAAAGTGAAATTCGTCTCAGTAGGATATACATTTGCACAGGACTGCCCGGGAATCGCTCTCTTTGGTTTCCGGCGTTCAACAGGTACAGAGCTGCGGGCCGTGCCCTCGGCCCGGCTTTCCCCCCCCCAAGGCCACGGAGGCCTGCGG
>VXBU01018423.1:1059259-1169678 GCA_013400315.1 Bombycilla garrulus | reverse complement strand
ACAATATTAAAACAACAAATTGTCTCACTGCTCCGAGGAGATGACAAAATTGAGAACAGTCCCTCTCGTAGGTTGCTCAGTCTCTTCAGCTCTGGAAAGTGTTGCGGCCTGGGCGAGGCCCTGGTGGGCCACAGGTGGGGACTCCCGGTCCTCTTCTGGGTTTTTAGTCTAGGGGAGGTTCAAAAACAGTTCCAAGGAAAAGAACAGGACTATAATCCAGGGAATTTCTGCCTCAGCTAGCTAACTAACTAAAAGCAAAAAAAAAAAAGGAGAGAGCTCTCCGGCCGACTGCCGAAGCACTGTCCCGCCGAAGAATGCAGGGGAGTAGGTACAGTGTTCTGATAACAAAACTTCACATTTCCTTTTCTCCCCCTTCACTCTCAGAGCCCGTCTTAAAGATACAGAACTCAACATTCAGCACAAACAGTCACACGATTTGGGGATACAAGCATCACAAAGTCACTCCAGGACAGTTGTTAAAATAAAAAGGAATTTCTCACCTTTTATAATGTGTGCATAATTTTCTGATTTCACTCATCTGATCTTACTTTGTGTAAACCTGAAAATTTTAAGCATGTAATAGGAATAACTAATTCAAAATATTTTTGGGTTTTTTTCCTTATTAACCCTCCCCCTCCAAAAAAAAAAAACCAAAACAAAGACCCTCCTTAATTCTACAGAGTCTCTTTTGGGGTCAATACCTCAATTGGAGATGAAATATGCCTTATTTTGGGTTTTTTGGTGGTTCAGGAGTAGTAGGAGTGTCTTGGTTTTTGCAGGTAGAAAGGTCTTCGGGGAAATTTGTGATAACTCTTCTTCAAAAAGGCCTCCAGATTCTGACTGATTCATGTAGAAAATGTCTCCGGGCAGATTAAGTTCTTTGAGAACCTCTATGAACTTCAATACAAAGTTTTTCCCTTTAGTTTACGCTAAAACCCTTTTACCTTTTAAGAAGTAAAAAAAAAAATACAGGCAAGATTAAGAAATGGCAGATCTACAAAGCTGGGCAAGCTGGAATGAAAGCATTGCAAATACACAGCCCTAATATAAGCAGTTTGAGCAGAGCAGCCATAGAGTTGCATGCAATTTCAAAGATTTACAATGAAAGCAAGCTAAATAATTTTTAGAAGAGACCTAAGAATGTCAGTGTCTGCAGGTCTCAAAAAACATTTAAGGCTGAATATCAGGCAGAAAGTGATCTCTGGATTTGTAGTTTTGTTTGCTATTATGGTTTTTACAGCATGCTGAGATAAATTGATGTTTCTGCTAAAGGGATTACATACCTTGGAAATCTCCCAGACTGCCGAATCTGCCTTTAAGAAAGAATTTCTTATGAGATCTTCCCTAATGCACTAAATATCCTTTTAGATTGAGGGCAAACTGGAAATACTCAATGATCCCTCTTCTGCATTGCTTAGTAAGAGTAGAACAAATCCCTGAGTCCTTTTAAAATCATTACTGAAATTATTAGGCATTTTGTCTGATTAGGGATCGACTTTAAACTGAGCAGAGGCTTCATGACTTTCCCCTGTGGGACTTCCAAGGCTGATCAAAGTTAGATTACTAATGCTCTGTGACTTATTCCCTTATGACTAAAATTTAAAGGGCACAAAAATAGGTTGAAACAGGAGACAGTCATCAATTCTAAATATTGGAAAATCTGTTAATCTGAGAGGCACAAGAGAAACACATGCATATGTATTTTATATTTCATGTATTTCATACATGAGTGTGAACACATTTTCATTCTCATCTTTCATGTGTCACCTTGAACACATAAGCATGGGAAATTATGGGAAGCAGGCTTGGTATTATGTTACCTGCTATACTGATGTTGAAATTGAAATATGTAACAAAACAATCACTGCCACAAAAGCATCAGGCTGCAGTGTCACACACCACTTCAAATGATGGGAAAAACTGTTCATATGGGTCAAAAATTATGGAAATTTTCCTCCTTAAATTGTGGTTCAAGGGATGCAGGCAGTGTGTAAGATAATAGCTTTTGTGGGTGGAATTCCCTGTCAAAGGGAAAACTCCACTTTATCATGGGAACAAAACTTTATTATTTGTCATCACATCTGCCCTGATAATATCAGCGTTGGCTGCTTTCCCCAAACTACATGAAGATGTAAGCAGTTGGCAGACCTGATGACAATATGTAAATTACTCAGAGTGAACCTAATCTTGTATAATAAATGCCAATTTGACTCTAAATTTGTTAACAATATTTTAATGTGGTAATTGAGGTCAAGGGAGACTCCAGTTAAATGCTAAGCTATCTATAACTGTCAGTGTTAAATAGTACTTAGGTATCCTTGCTGAAAATCAGATACCAGGTTAACATATATCACTGGTCTTTGCAGCCAGAAATCAAATAAAGTTTATTAGTCTTGGCAGCATGTAAGTATATTAGTTTAGAAATGTGCAGCTGCAATTATCCATAGTTTTTTGGACTTGTTTTGTATAACAACAGACCTGTAATTGCACTTTTTCCTGTTCTGTATATAATTTTGATTAGAAATCAAGTAATAAATACATGCCTAAAGGCCTCTGGAAATTAACTGGCATGTTTCTGTTCTATCAGCTGATTGATGAGGTTCAATTTTAACCATTCTATTCATGGTTCCACTTATCATTGCTTCTTTAAAGAGCTTCCCAACATCATGATAGACATGCAAGTGATGAACTTCTATAGACACTGCCCTGAACTGAAATTATTTTGTCTATTAAAATATTCTGATTTCCCCTGAAGGTGTTGGTATTCATTAAAAAATGTGTAGGTAATTGTGAGCCTATCTGTGTCTATTCTCTTATGACAGCTTGGGTGTAACTGCAGCAGGTATAGGGGGGTTTATGCAATAATCCCCCTCAATCCCCCTCCCATTTAATTTGGAAATGAAGCGTCCTCTTTCCCTCATATCCAGGCACAAATAAATCGATAATAGGTGACATGAGCAAACTTTTTTAGGCTCAAGGAAATCCAAACTTTTTTTTGATGCGGATAAAGTTGGGGATTTTTGTTTGTCAGGTGCTTTTTTTTTTTCTTTTAGGTATGTTTCACCTGAGTGTTATTTCAACCAAAGCAGAATGGTTTTTCCTGGTTTTGTAATTTGTTAAATGGTCTCTATGTTCAGCAGAAGAAAAAAAAAAAAACATTTTCCCCACTGGAAGTCAGCCTCCTTCAGTGTCATCAACCCCCTATTTTCAAGGGAGGTCACTGACTGAGAGGAGTGGTCTGTCTCTCCTTACACCCCACGCAGTAGCACAGAGCAGCTCTGGGACCAGCAGTGGAGTTTCATGTGCAGTGTGTGTGGAAGGGATTATGTGAAAAACACAAGTCCCTCATTTTTGTGGTCCCAGATAAGGAGAATAGGGAATCCCCATGCAGCGTTTGGCACTGAAAGATGTTTTCTGTGCACTGTGGGACAGTTACAGAATTTCTTTGCACCACCCTCAGTGGTGAGCAGAGGCAGAGCATTCAGATTGTGCCTGCACAGATACTGCTCTTTAAAACAGGTCCTCAGACACCTCACACAGATGCTGGGAGCTACTGCTGAAGTGGACACAGGGCTGTGGTGGATGAGAGAGAGGGGTTTAGAGTAGTACAGAATGGAAAGGAGCTCAGTAACAGAAATAATTTTGAAATAATACTTGTGGAAAATGTGGAGATCCTAGCTCAGTTGGTTCCAACAATGCTTGCTCAGGACAGGCACTGTGGCACTCCTTACTACTGCAGCTCTGTTCTCAGTGGAACACTGTGCGTGTTAATGGCCTAATAAGAGCTATTTCCAGTAGGTTTAGAGGAATTACTGTTTAATTCAGGATTTCAAACTCTAATTAAAAATTTGTATTTAATTTTGATTCCAGGAAGGATAGACTTATTTATCTTATGTATCTTTATTTTATCTGATCCTTTAAATATAAAATTTTATCTTCTGTTCTGAATACTCAGGACTCTGTAGAGGCATTACTGCCTATAATTACCCTGACTTCTATCTCAGCTACTCTGGTTGGCTCGGGTATTGTTTAGCACCTTGTAAACTTTGCAGATCTTATAGGTCTGCACTGACTGAATCACAAGATAAGTAATAGCTTCAATAAAATCTGTTTTGGTGGGAAACACTTTATGCTCAAATTTACAGAACAAGTAAAATTCTGCATCTAATCCCTCCCTCCTTATTAGTGCTCATAAAGGATAACGCTACTATAAAGTACATTTATCCAGTGAATAAAGATACAGCATGATAAACAGTTAACAAAAAGCTGATGTTAAATTTAAGCAGATTTGACTATTTCTACTTCCTCTGATTTTAGGCTCCCGTTGCAGGCAGTGGGGATGTTTGTCCGGGGGAAGAAGGGAACGGCTGGGCAAGGACTTTAGGATTTAGCCCCAGGCTTCAAAGTGGATTTAATAAAAACAAGTAATAACCTGCAATACGCTGTAAACCCTGCAAGGTATAAGGAAGGAGAGGGCTGGCTGAAAAGGACCATCCTTTGCAATACGTGAAGTGTGGACTAGTCACAGTTAACATAGTAAATCTTAAAAATCTGATTCAAATCCCTTTGAAGTCAGTGCTTGTTACAGACTCTGAATCAGGTGAGTGGTTTGTGCATTCACTGATCAGCATAACATTTCTAGAATCAACACTCATTCTCTATTAGAGTGGTTATAATGTCACTGATGCACAAATACATTAAAAATTGCATCACAGATGCTGTTAATTCTCATCTGCCTGTTTGCAAATTACACTCCAGGTATTACTGTGGCACATGAACAAAAGACTGTGATATAATCTGGAGAGGTAACACTATCAAAATCCCCACCAGGACTGAATGCAGTGTCTTGATTATCACACCTTCACATGTCATTTAAGAATAATGTCCTTGTCTTTATTGGGAGCCAGGGCTGACATACAAAAACATTATTAGTAGCTTGGCTAGGGCAGCTGGAGCAGTGCAGTGGCACTGAATGCAGAAGAAGCAGTTCAGCCACAGAGCATCTTTTGTCTAGCAGTATTTCCTGCTCATCCTCAAGGGAATCCAGCTAAACCCTGGACATTCAAACCCAGAAAATTGCTCTGGCCTTGGCTGGACTAATAGAAGTCAAAACTTCAATCAGGCACTTATTAGTTACTTTGCGCACACGATATAAGGTGCCTTTGTTGGTGGCAAACAAGTGCAATTGCAACTTGGAATTGACAATGAATTTTTTTGCTATCTTTGACTGCTCAATATAAGGTTAGGATTGGGTCATGTACCAGGGCTTTTACCAAATTAATGCTATCGGGGGAATTATGCTTAAATGGAATTCTTTCTATCTGAACAATTTAATCTAGTTTTTTTCTGTGGATTTTCTTTGTCAGTTGATATGAGTTTATAAAATAGTTCGGACAAGTCAACAAATGAAACAATACATAAAATGACATGTTTTGAAAGAGAAACAATGGTGTAGACATCAGATCTTGTGTTGCTGCTTAAAACTGAAAGTTCTAAGCAGCTTCTGATTTTTTTTCTTTGCCTGAGATTTTCCAACTTGCTTGAGGTAGGAGATACTAGTTTAGGTTAAATCTAGGTTATTTCCCTAGATTTTAGAAAGGTAATTTGTAGTTTTACTGAGTCCTATGGAACATCATCAAGTATTTACCATAAGTAATTCTATACTGCTACAATGAGAAATTATTCATGCATAATTCGGTTAAATGCCACTGCAAAGCTAAAGCCAAATAAAGACTATCTCTTTATAAATGACATGTGCAGAAATCAACCAAAGACCTACTTTGTGCATTTGCCTTTCAGGGTGATGCACAATCACATGGAATGACAAAGCTGTTCTTGCCCCACAGGTTATTCCAGGTGTAGAACTTTGCCAGAAATAGTAAAGAAAAATAGCATATAAGCAGTATGAGGATTTAGTGAGGTTCCGCAACAATGTCTGACTTCAGAATCACAGATTAGAAGAATAGAAAAAGTCTGAGCACAGACTTTCTAACTTCAAAGTCGATTGATTGATAAATGCAGAGCTTTGTATTTGACTGATGACTCCAAATCTCCCTGGGAGTAACTGAGGACTGACACCCCTTTCAACCTGCCCAAGTCAGAAAGAAAATTGTTTGGAATCACCTGTGCTACCACAGGAATCATGGGCAAGACTATCAAAAGGGACCTCTTGGAGTTGCTTAGGTCTTCAAACCTTGTGTATCTCAGGTGAAAGTTAAAACTGACATTCTTGTTTCCTTAGCTACATTTCTGCCATTTGAGCTGGAACAGTCAGGACTCTGGAATACACAAACAAAAATGGGGTTTGCTCACTATTACATATTTAGGATTTGATTAGTGTTTGGGTTTGCTTTGTATCATCCCCTTCTTTTTTTGACAATGCTTACATTGACAGTATTGAAGAGAAGTCTAAGCAAAGTTTAAGTGAAAAATATTTATAATAGAAATGGTGAATAATTTTCATTTTATAACATGGCTCTATCAGAAACAGGGAGGGAAGGAATTCTATGGAGTCAAATCAGACTCTCCAAGAATTTAAAATTAAAATTGAAGGATAAAAAGAAATCTGGGTGATAAGTTTTTGTACAGCTATATCAAAGCTACCTTTCAAAGGCAATAATAGCTAATAAAAATTATAAATGTTCTACCACCAAAAGCTTATGTGACCTAAATGTGTACAGGTTTTCTATATATGGTGCTGTTTTTTTATTTCTTTTTCACAATTCCTTTTTGTATGTCTCCCACAAAATAGGTATGTTTTGAAGTAAAGGTATTAGTAACGGCGATTTGTGGAGATTTATTGAGTTCTAAAAGGTAAAAGGGCTTGAAGTGTTGATTTGAAATATCAGAAACAGGTATTACCTTGCAATTATCAGTACTGGCAAACTATAAAAGAATCCTCTTTTAAAATAGTAATAATCTTTTGCAAATTTGTAATTAACGGACACACCTTTAGCAGTCACATTTTTAATGGCCCGAAACATTGTCAGTTTTTTTCATGCATGTGAGAAGGAAAAGAGTTGTCACATAACTATTCAGCCTCAAATGCTTGCCTTGATATCTAGTGCTGTGCAGTGTGACCAACAGAGATATTACGTTCAAGTTTATAGTATTTAATTCTTTTCTAAACCTGATAAAATTCAAGTTTAATCCAATATTACATTTTTATGTCTATTTAGAGGTGCCTGAAAGTTTCAGAATTCCTGCTGACAGACCTTTTAACTACAGCAGTGCATTAAATTCACTGTCATCAGAATACGATTATTCGACTGATATAAAACAACTATGTTACTGCCTACTAATATGAAAGAAAAAAGGAAATAAAAATCGCCTACCTTAAATAATAGGAAAACAGTGATTAATCATCCTGTTCATGTAAACAGGGTTATTGTTCTTTTTATAACATGACATCGAGCCCAAAGTATGTGATTGATTTTATAAATCAGTCACTCCCCTGTTCATTCCATAATTTTTTTTTCTTTTAATGCACTCTGCATTAATATCCTGCCTCTGGCTTGTTTCATTTAATTTCTTCCTTGCCAGTAGAAAGTAAGTAGCTCTGTATGTTTGAAGGCAGTAGCCACTTCTCTGGGAAAAAAAAAAAAAGGCCCTGGAAAATAAAAGAGAAAAAAAAGCCACTAGAGAAGGTAGAATTTGGGGATCTTCCAGTGGGAATTCAGTGATAAGCATGATAAGCTTGTTTTGTGTTTGGAACTGAAGAGTTAGATTTTCTGTTAGGCTTTCAGAAATTGCTCCTGCAATAATAGCTTTACTGCTGTTAAACCTCTCACATAATATGCAACACCTTTCTGACTCTTAATAAGGATTTCCAATATCTAGCAATGGTAGATAACACTCAAGACTGCATCCTGACCTTCAGCTCCATGACTGACTAGGCCATTTTTTCACTGTCCTTGCGTCCTTGTGAAGTACTGAGCTTTTTCTCAGCGTTTGTTTTTATTCTGATTCCTAACCAGGAAATAACTCAGCTACCTTTTTACCTTGGTCATAGCATCAGGGAATTTGACCAAGGCAGAAAGCCAGAAATCCAACCAGAGAGGATTTGAACTACAGTTCAGATTCTGTTTTGTGTTAAACTATTTCTTGACCCCCATGTGCTTGAGCTCTTCATAATGCAATTGATACATTAATTAAAAAGGATCATAGATACTTAAAAGTGCAGATTTTGTTTTTTGTCACTGGCCTCACCTTACTCAAAGAAAAACATTGTATCTACTTTACGTCCATGTAACCTTCATCTTGTAAGAGTTAAAGTACTTGAAGCTTTAGCATACATTTTAATATTTGATAGATCAAGAATGCACTGATGGAAGTCTCAACTGATTTTCTAGTGGAGCCTGTAAAGATCTTGTAATCTACTGTCATTTGCGGAGATTACCTCTCTTGATCTGCCTTGTGCTGTTGATATGGATTGCACTGCCCTGTTGAAGTTCTAAGGTTTCTCTGAAAACACCTCTGCCTTACAGCTGTTGGTTTGCTATGATGAATTACAACTCTTTCTCTCAGCATCCGCTGGTCCGCACCCTAAACGCACTCAACATGTCCTCATTCTGGAGAAGACAAGTTGTTGGCTAAGATTTATTGAATTTCTTTTTTCATGATGAGTTCTCTCCATTTAACATTCAATATCTTTTATAAGTGCATATATTTTAGAATGCATATATTTCCTGCCTAATGTTTCAGTAGATCTCCACTTGTCCCCAGCTACATGTTAACATTTCTGGGGTCAATAATATAGATTGGTCTTGGTACTTGGCCCTTTCAGATGTCCTCACACTGGTCTGTCACATCATGAAACCTTGACTTGGTTTGTTGTTGACACTGCAAGAATATCTGAAATGCAGCATAAAATCAGCTTGCAACTGGTTTACTGTAAACATCATATGAAGTATATTGCATCAAGATTCTCTTTTACCATTTTAGGAAAACTGTAAATACATTATGTATGTATTTGGTTTTTTTAATTTTCCGGTCCTTGTGTCAAGAAATTTGTCATCTTAGCTGCTAAGAAATATCTTAATTTCATATTTCTAACAGTTGGTTAAAAGATGGTGCATCTTATTTATTTATTGTACCCTTTTCATTCTTCTGTCTTCAGTTTGTGGGCTTCACCCTACAAGCCTACCAATCTCTACTCCACATGATGGTTACGTAAAGGCTTTAGCTGTTTCTTGTGCTACTTTGTGCTGCTTCATGCTTCTGTTAAACATCTGGATCATGTGAAAATTACTCTTTTAAGACTTGCGCATTTTTTACACTGTGCCTTCTCCTACACCTGAATTTCATACCTTGAAGTATGTGCCTTCCAGAATATCAGTTTTGCTTTTAAGATTCAAAACTGATATTCTGAAAACTATTTCAGTGCCAATCTACCTGTATATGTATTCATTTCTTTTTTCCTAGAATATATGGCAGAGAGTGCGCGTCTCCCCTTACCTTGTAGATACCCAGGATTTTTCCCCCAGGAAAATATGAGCCTCTTTCTTCATCAGTCCAGCTGCTTCTTAGCCAGGGCAGTGGAGCAGCATCTGCTGAGTACATGTGCTTGTAGTGAGGCTAAGATGCTGCAGTGTCCTGTCTGAGCCAGGAACATTATTGCCATACGGAAAAATCCTCAGACCTTTGTCATTTACAGTGTGCAAAATGCCTCTCACTTCTCTTGTGGCACATTGCTCTCATCCAGGAAAACTGGCCTATTCCTCCTTTTTGCTTGTGTTGCTCTTTTTCATGGTCGTATTAAACATCTGCCGGCAAATGCTTTTACATAGTGAAAGGCAGGACATGGCACGGTCACATTAGAGTAGCAGGCAATTTTTAAAGGTTTTGTGTTTGGCATGGATATAAGGCCATGAAGAGCTTACTATTACCATGTGATGAGAGTAGTTAAATGGACAGGCACATATTTAAAGCTGAGGCAGTAGATGTGGGGCTGTTTGTTCAGTGCTATCCCATCACAGAATTACACAGCTCACTGTGGTTGCAGTCTGATAATTATTATTGATTCGCTCTCAGGCTGTCAATCTGGGGACAGTGCTAAAGCAGTCCATGATGGACAGAAAGAGGATTGGACAGCCACCATCCAACGAGGAAACTTCATCTTGAAAATGAACTTAGATGAGATGGTGCTAGTGGATAAGGGTAATTGATGATTGTTTCAGAGTAGAAGAAGGGAAAAAGGAGAGATAAAAAATTCTTCTTTGGCATTCATCCTTAGTGTCCTGGAACACTCCAGGGACTGTCTGCAAACTCTATAAATCTGAAGTTTCTATTTTTAATGGTTAGGCAAATATATTGCTCTTTAGACAAATATATTCTCTTATATTACTATAAATAGTGATTAGCTTAGGATCATCAGCATCCATGAAAGACAGAACAGCACCTGAGGGAAATAACTTTTCTCAACCCAGACATGTTATCTGGATCTACCTTTGAGTTCCTAAACATAAGCAAATCTTAGCCCATTTAGGCTGATTAAAATGTTTAGTAATTGAGATGTAAATATTAGCACAAAGGATCACTACGTTAACCACCTGCACCAGCAGTGATGAGACAGTTATGAACTGTGCTTTGAAGCATCCAAACTTGCTGGTTTGTTTTTTTTTTTTTTTGATCTTCTCTATTTAAATGTCAATTCATGAGAGAGTAAGTAAATATAACAGAAGTGCTGGACAGTGTAAGCTGACCAGAATCTCCATTTATGATGTGGTCAGCCTTTTTACTTTTGAAAAGCCATACAAAATCCTTGAGATGAAGAAATCATAACATAAGAAATAAAAACTGATGTACACACCCCAATATATCTCATTAGATTAATTATGCCCAAGATTTCATTTCAGCACTGATAATGCTTGTTCTAATTTCCTTTGCTCTTTTGCTACCTGAAGTTGACCCATTGTAGTTTCAGACAGGAGTTTTCCTTCCTGGTCATCTTGCATGTGCAGAATATCTGGGATCTCAAATTTCCTATAAACTCCACAAACCACAGTGAGTGAATTCTGAAGTGGCAGCTGGAAGCAAGCATTATTGATGTGCCTGCCAGCTGATAGTAGTACCTCTGAGTCTCTCCTGAAAAATAAACCTCTGGGTATAGGGGAGCAAATGATGGCCCTTCCCTCTCCAGAAACGCCAGATTTACTCCAGTGTAAGTACTGTGGAGGGACAGGAGGATAAATAATGTCTTTTGCCACCTGTGATGCCTTCAGCAGATAGAGAGGGCTCAAACCTTCTCCATCTCCTTGAGGACAACAAGGTTTCTTGCAGCCCTAGGATTTGGGGTGAACACTGCTGACTTGGTCATGGGGTTGACTTCTTGTTCACTGTTGTGTTTAAATCTTTCCTTCATGTTACCTTTCAGCCTGGTAGCTGCTGAATTCATATAAGTATTTTCCCTGTTATTTTTTTTTTTTTAATCTGACCTTTGGAATACTAAATATCAGCCACAACAGGAAGAGGTCATGTACTAAGGAAAAAATCACTTGGATTTTCATGTAAGCCCCCACAGGGACCTCCTGTCTTAAATGCCTAAGGTATGACTCCAGTCTTGCAAGACTGTATAGAGGAAGGGAGGTGCTCCTGCAGAGAACATGTCTGAGCAAATGTCTAATTTATGTGACCTGGGTCAGTTCTGAGCAAAGGTTCTCTCCTATCTTTTCCCTTTGATGCTATCCCTACAAAGGCTGAGGCCAAGAGAGAGCTTTCCCCTCTGTATCCACGAGTCACATAATGCTTGATCTGACACATCACCTTGGCTGCTGTTAGAGCTTTCCTGGAGTCCCAAAAGCAACCAAGTTTCAGCCTTCAGCAGTGGAGAACGGCCTGAGCAGGTCTCTACTTTCTAGTTGAAGGTAGAACTAGAGGGAGCTTTAGCGTGAAGAGTATCAGACTGGAGACAAAGGGACACAACTGGGATGTGCAACAGAGCGTGTGCTCCGTGATCAGAGAGGCTGTCCGAATTTTGATACTCTGTTTAAAGATTCTTTCTTAGGATGGATCAGGTGGTACCTACCAGATACCAGCCTCTCCTAAGCTGTCCAGCTGTATTAATGTCTACATCTGCTTGGATTTAATGGCCATGATGCCCTCTTTTACTCAGATTTGTTGACTTTCACGGTCATGGCAAGGTCTATCTAATCTTGCATCCTTTCCCAGAAATTTGAATTGAATAAGGCTGTGTAAGCTGAAGAATTGTTTCTCTGATAAGATTGTGGTTTTTCACTGTGGCTATTAGCTTGCATCTTTATTATACATATTAGCTAGATTTCTTGGCTATCCCTACTTGCAGCTGCTGTTCTGGTCCTGGACCAAGCTCTGTAAATGCCAGGAGAAAGCAATCAGTTATACAGTCTATTTGTGTGCTGCTCAAAAACAACTTGAATATCACTGTAGGTACCTTGACTTCAATGTCTTGTCCTTTAGCTGGCTTGCCCTGTGACACAGGTTATTGTTCTCCAATCCCCTGTCCCAAGTAAGCTGCAAACCGAGGAACTGAGCTATCCTCCAAGGATATCCAAAGGAAATTTGTGGCACAGAGAAACACAACTGCTCCCATCTTTTATCCACTTGGTAGCAGAAAGAACCTGTGGCCCTACAGATCCTCACCTCTAGGAAATAACAGCCCATCCCGTGATGTCAGCCTGGTTTTGCCCAAGTCCCTCAAATCCCTCCCAAATGAGAGAACTCTGGGGCCACATGAGGGTCGGATGTTGAGAGGAACAAGTACAGGAGACTAGAGCAACACATGTATAGTGCACCTTGTGCTTTGGCTTTGGGGGCTGTTTTTTTAAGTTCAGAGGTGGAATTTGAGAACCTCAGCAGGAGCTAATTCCACATTCTGGTGAATTCCTCCAGAGGCAACATTGAGGAGTAAGTTTGAAGGCATGGCAGTAATGGTGATGGCTGTACCACAAGAGTTGTGCCAGAGTAGAGGAATAATTTGCATCATTGGGCAGATGATGGGAGACGGCTGTGCTCTGACAGGGAAGTGCCCCTCTCATAAATGCTGGAAAAGCAAGTGGTGGCTGCTCAGAGGAATGATTAATACAGGAAGGAGACTGATCCATCAGTTCCTTTGAAGAACACCAATGATTAATGGGTGTTAGCACCAGAATTTTCTCCTAGCACAAAGAGTGCCTGCATGCTCTTAGCTACGAGGGGCACAGTGTTACAAACTGGTGTGTGGGGTGGATTTTCTGGAAGCCAGAGGTCTGCAATTGCTGGGAAGAAAGCTGTAGCTCACAATATTGAATTTCTTGAGATCCCTAAGCAGACTTGCAGGTATAATAATTGATCACAGAACATTGTAGGCTGGTCTGAGATGTGCAGAGATGAGGCAGAAAAATGTGTCATTCCTCAGCTGCCTCATTCTGCTTCTGTCTCTATCAGGTTTTTTTGTCACATCTGCTGCTTTGGGTTTTTCAAGCATCTCCCACACCTCTGACCGCTGAGTGGCAGCTATTGCCAGGTGGTGGCCATCACTAGAGGCTCACCTTAATGTCTGTGTACACGTGCATTTTGTTAGCACTGCAGTGTTTCAGATGAGTCCTTTGAGTCTGCCATACCGCTATTTTTTCTCTTACAGTACCAATGTCATGCTCTGGGCAGGCATTAGGAATCAGGACTTTTTTAACAATCAGGAAGCTTTTTGCCTAGGACTCAGTGGCATTAAAGAAATGTTCTGCACCGGATAGTTTAGTAAATTTCAACAGGTCTGTAAGAAGAATTGCTTTTCTCCTAGTAATAGAGTAATAATCCTAAATAAGATTCTCATGCCTAAAACTACTGTGGTATTTATTCCCTACATTTCACAAGTGTGAGTCAGAGCTCCCCCAGAAGTGCCATCTCTGGATTTCTGACCTGAGTCTGGGCGGGGGGTGGCAGTAGCCTCATGAAAGAAGGGCACAATAATCCTGTGAATGGTTGGGACACACTTGTACATCATTTGAATGAGACTGTGTCAGTCAGCAGGTAAGCAATTTTGTAATAGAAAAGAAGCTGGTTTGCAGGAGCTGCCCTGCAGTCCCACCACTTGGAGCAGGTGTTACGATAAGATAATGGTCGCTTGTAGTAACCCTTGCGAATCACAATCCTTGAGGAAAAAGTAGGGACAAGCCCTTCAAATTGGGTTTCAAAAGCATATAAAGAGTTGACCTTACAGAGGTAGTTCAAGGAATAACCTAATCTCTCTGTCCCATATCCCCCGATGTACAAAAGCTTGCCTGAAATTGAAAGTGTGTGGGGGGGAAGCTTGTAAAGGCAATGTTGATACCAAGTAAAGAGACCGGTGTCCTCACAAAATCATTTACAGCCTCTCTCTGCAATCTGCAGAGGATTACAGGTTTGCAGCATGTTTATGTCTGGCTGAGACCAAGAAGGTTTTGCTGCAAAATGGTTATCAGCGTAGAATCAAAGCATAAACAACAGCACCAAAGTAGAAAGTCTAACGATTGGGATGAATTGAGTGGAAGAAATTATGTGCCTTAAAGACGATGTTGCTTGAAGAAAATTTATTTTCTGCTGTGGATTTTTCCTGTTATTAAGCTATAGCAAACCCCTCTACGCTCACAGACTTGCTTTCTGCAAAACTAACATAATTTTAACAATTAAAGATTGAAGTGTGGACTTCTGAGATGATCCCTTATGACCTACACTTTATTAGATTTATGTTACCTTTTGATATGTTCTATTTGCTGGAAGCCCCAGCATCCTATCATTATGATTCAAACGTGCTTTGCTCTCTGCTCACAAATAATTGATGCTCCCTTTGCACAAAGCATAGTTTTCAGCTGATAAGCAGCAGGGTAATTGGCACCTTCACAGGATATTAGGCAGAAAAAAAGCATCACACTTAGCAGACAGGAAGCAAACAGGAGAAGGTAACTAAATTGTGGTAGTGTACTCAGTGTTAAAGGCTTCTTCACAAGTTCTATATGTTTGCATGATCTGTAGTAAATATTAAGATTTGTATTTATCAGTAGAGGGGTGGGGATGCAGAAGGGGGAGTTTGTGACATAAATGCTTGTAAAGGAGATGCATTGCCAGCAGTATATAGATAGAATATGGTTTAATCACTTAAAGCCACAGTGCAGTTTTAAATGCATCTGCATGAAGCATCTCTGTGGTCCCCTGTTAGCTTGTGGGTGTGACATAAATTAACAGCACTGTCATAGCAGATTGGTGGCTATGAATAACGCTGAACTGCAGTGGATTCCTGCGCAGATGTGTGTTACACATCATGCCTACAGACTTGTAGCCTTAAAAAAAATTGCATGTATTTGAGGCAGCCGAGATATGCTTTCAAGTCTAAAATCTTAGTCTACCCCAGGCAGATAAAAGCTTTTTGGCTGCAGTCACTGCCAGTATCACTGTGTCTGTTGAAATATTTTAGTTTGTTTGACTTTGTAATGCTATTCTGGTATGACTTTTGCGATGTCCGACAGCTAATAGCTACACATTTATTTTGAAATTTTTTTTTTGGGTTTAGCCATGTATGTGTTAAGACTAAAACCATCAAAGAAGTGAATCACATTAAATGTGCAATCTCATGAAATTCAGCTTTTTTAAGCTCTGGATGGTATTTTTAAAAAGTGTGGTATTTTTCACCAGTAAATTCTTTCTCTATTTTCTTTGTGTATGTTATGGACTTCATAGTAAGTGTATTGGTGCATCTTTAATCTTGTGAGTCACTTGGATACTACACTGAGTGCACAGGAAATGTGTATAAATAGAAAGGTTAAAAATCGCCATAACGCTATGTGATACACTATTTTTAGCAGAAACATTTCTTTTTATTAAGACTCACTTAGCTGCTACTCAAAACTTCTTTATGTGCTGTGTAAGTGTATGAGAGGAGGAGAATGCTATGCTTACAAAATAATTTGGTGATGAACTAGATTCTATTTTCTGGACAAAGGACAATTCTTAATGTTTAGTAGTTATTAAAATATCTTTTAGAATGTGTACAGGGCACCAATATATATGTATGAGGTTTAATTATTACTACCAGGTTACAAAGGCTGTGGCAATGTACTTTATTAGATAAGAATAAAGAGTGTCAGTGGAAATAAGACCTATCACATTATACAACAGCTTGTACCCAAGACAAACACTTGTGTCTGTCCTGATGATGGTGTTGCTGTATTTGTTTTCCAATTACATCTTGAGTGAACTCAATAGAGCACAAGGCATGATGGGAGAAATCGCCTTTTGCTGCAATTACTCTTTGTGTTCTGCCCAGAAATAGGAGAAGAAACATTGTGACTTCCCCACCTTACCTGATTTCTCAGTGCATTCCTTAGTCCTTGTGCTGTAAGATGAACCTGCAGCCAAAGGAGCCACCCAGCAGAGCTCTCGGGTCCGGCCCTATTTCTCACTTGCATGCACAACAATTACAGCACAGAAGAGGATTGATTTCTCCAACCAATTATGCTTAAACATGCTAAGCTTGCTCTCGAGCCACGTTGTAGTTATGTAGAACACTGTGCTTATGTGGTACAGCGCTCCCACCAATGCTAATTTTGAAATGAGTTCTTGCTGTCTTCCCAATGCACAGATGGTGACAGTCTAGGTCTGAGAAACACACGTAGGGAGGCAGTGTCAAACTCTTCATAGAGCATATATTTGGCTAATTATGGCAGTGCATCACTCACCGGAGTACCTGTCAAACAGAATTATTATTTTAAAAGCTTGCAAATTTGTTATAATAAGTTTCCTGTTTAACATCTTTAGAAATAAGTCTGTTTGAACAAGCATTCAGTTTTTCTCTTTTGGGCAGAAATATAAATAGTAGTTTTGTTCAAGAATATCCTCCACTCCTTTAATATTAGAGCAATTAAGCTTTTTTTAAATTGTACAATACTTAGGGTAATTACAGAACATTCTATTGAATTTTTTTAAGTTTTATTTAACTGTTCTCTTGTGCTCAGCACTGTTGGCCTGTTATAGCACATGCACATGGACTCTTTGTGTGTATGTTTCTCTCACATGTGCAGAAGGACACAGATAAGTTCACAGCTGTTTCCATTATTCCAGAGGTACTACACTGCACTGGTGTCACCCTTGTGGTACTCAGCAACCCAGCTGCTGAATAACAATATTTCTGCAGCTCTGATTTTGCAGGCTCCACCGGTGTCAGCCCATGGAAAGCCACTGCTGTAGCTCATCAGGCTACCACATGGGCACTGGAGCTGTGCTGCTGTTGAAACTGTACCCGTGGTTCACTGTGCTCTGCTCCTCCAGAGTCTGCTGTTAACCCCACAGATTTAACTCTACATTAAGGGACTGTTCTAATGAAGGAGATATTACTTTTCCTCATACAGGATGTTAACCTTGTATTGCTCAAACAAATCCATGAATTTAGCTGCAATTTGAGTTATAACAAGAAGCCTACTCTAGTCTAAGGAACAAAAATCCCATTGGTATGCAATCCCAGCGCCTGCCTTGGACGGCTGAGTTAGAGCCCCTCGTGATGTCCAGCCTTGCAGCTCTCCCCATTGCTGGGGGCACAGTAGGGGCCGCTTGCTGAGGGATATCAAGGGCTCCAAGACACTCAGCTTGGAAGGGTCCCTATGCTTTCTCATTCTTTTCCTGCTCTGGTAGATGTTTTAGGAAATCTTTTGCATTATTCCTCTGTTTCTGGCAGGAATCTGAGTCAAGGTATACATCGTGGCTCTACTAGCAGCCTCCTAATCCAGTAAGTGACAGTGTACTTAATGTTGTTACAGACATTCATTTATAAGTTGCACTTTTTATCCTCCCATACATCCTGTGTGTGATTTAGGATGATGCTTTCAATGCTAGGATGACAACTTGGAATTCTTGATATGATGTGCAATATTGGAACAAGGGAAGGCAAAGCCTGCCTGTTTAGATCACTGAAAGGATACTTAACTGTTCTTCTAAAATGATTGTTAGGCTCAGATAGTACATTATGTGGTTTGAGATTTTTTAGGTAAGTAGTATGCTTTTATTAGTTATTTACCTCCTATTACCATTTGTATAGGGAGGAGGGCTGGTCTAGTGGGTAAAGCAGAAACTATGGAATCAGATGTGGCTCCACATCCCAACTGTGCCAAAGTGTTGACTTCTGCTGGTTTGCTTTGTTTTGGGTTAGGGTTTTTTTGTGACAAATCATTTAATCTCAGTGTTTCAGTTCTCTAGCTATAAAATGGGAATAATAATAGTGCCTTGTTCCCAGCTTTTGCTTGTCTTATTATTGATGACTGCATCCTCTTTGAGGGTTAGACTTTCCCTTGCTTAAAGGCTTAACACAAAGAGATCCTAATCTCAGCTACTTTAATACAAATAACAGCTGCAAAAAATAGTGCTATTACTACCTGGGCATCAGCATGACTAGTGACATCAGTATCATGCTGACAAGCTCCTTACCTCTCAGGATTTGCTTTGCCCATCTCTGCTCCTAATCCTAATGCATTCAGTCCCACTGGTGTGGAAAAACATCTTCATGGTTAATACTCCTCCCTCTTGAAAGGAGCATTACTCTGGTTTTCTGCCTATCTCTGCTTGCCAGGAGGAGCTGCTGGCACAGCATTCTGCATACACCATTGCTTAGTTGTTACACTCCAATAAACTTTTAGTTACTCCTGGTTCATTTTTCCAATGTGTGTCCACTTTTAGAGATTTTGTTCTTTTTAGAAGTGCAACCACCTCTTCTCACCTCTAAACATTTTCTACAGCACCTTTCATTAAGTGGCACAATACTTCAGCCCCTCCTCCTCCCCTTTCCCTAATCATCTTCACTAGGTTTATACAGACCTTTCCTCTGACAGTTGCATGAAAACAGGAGAAATATCAGCTCGACTGTTTTATTTAGGGCAGAATTCCTAAAGCTCTCAATTGAGAAGATTTCAAATTCTTTCCTAGAGGTTCATGGCCTGCAATCAGCCCTGCAAATGCTGCTGCCATCTCCAGGTGACTGGGCACCAGAGTGGAGCCAGGTTTCTAAATAGTTCCCATGGCTGCAATCCTGCTCTCTTTTCTGGACTACTGACCTGCGGGATTTCAGAATTATTTGTTTGGTCTGCAGCATCCTCTGTAGGCAATGTGTATCCTGCCCTAAAACAAAAACACAGACTGTAGTAGTGATGCCAAGGGACAGGAGAGTTCTCTGCTATAATCCTCGTTAATAAGCAAATGAAACGAGCATTTATTCAGGAGTGGATTTGATTAGTAAGGCTAATAAACTAAATGGCGGTGAAGTCCACCTACCAGAACATGTATTATAGCCTTAAAAGATCTGAAATGTTGGAAATGAAAGCTACCATTAAGGAAAATTTAAGGCAAGGTTAAATGCTTTTATGATGGGCAGAAGTATCATAAATTAAAGTATTTCATAGTGTTTATTACAGTTTCAGCCAAAGGAAATAATAAATGCAATAACTGGCTGATTAAAAAAAATATCCTATTATTGGGTAAATTATTAGTGGGCACTGACCCTAATTAACAGGGCAATAAAACTGAAGATTTGCTTATGATGCAGCTGTTGAGACACCATATGGTCCAGGTAGTTTTCCCTGAAAATTAGGAGCCCAAGGTTTCCAGAAGAAAAAAACCAAAAAAAATTGGTTGGTGAGGGGCCCAGGGTTACTGGAACTGACACTGCATTGTAGATTGCAGAACATTGCTGTCTTGCAAATTTACAGCTCGAGTAATAGGAAGAGGCTGATGAGCAGTTCTCGTGTAATGCAGTGAGCAAATGCGGAGGCCCAGATAACAAAGTTCATATCCAAGCTCTTCAGGAAATAAGACTGACTTCTATTTTCTTCATTGCACTTTACAATTAAAAAATGAGTAAACATTAACCCTTAAAAGTTCTCTTGATAAAATACATAATACAAGGCACTTTTTCAAGGGAAGGGAAGGAAACAAGTGTAATAACAAAATTCAGTGCATCTGAAATTCTTTGCAATTGGTCTCCTCTTCTGGGGGATGTCTCCCTTGCAATTTCCCTTTTTTTCTGTCATTTATTTGCCAAGGTCTTTCTTTTTAGTTCCTAATCTCTAGGTGACCATTGCATGGTTTGTACAGTGCCTAAAACAACTGGGCCTTATCCAATTAATGTCTTTAATAAGGGGTTTTTTTCAGCAATTCATTCTGAAAAACCCAGAGAAATCACAAGTTGCTGTGTTTCTTTGATAAACTATAAACATTGTTTTCTGGGAATTTTAGAAGAGCCCAGAATCATTCTCTGCATTTGTTGATGCATTTTATCTTTAGAAATAATGACAAACTTTAAAATTAATTGTTTCTGTTTATAGATTCAAGTTAAGGATGATTAATTTAATCATGCTTAGATGTCCAGCTATCTGATTTACATGTTTAATCTGGTCATCAGATGTCTAAGGGCTATAAAGTGCTCCTGTACTTACTCTGGGTGCAAAACTGATGGATAAAATTAAGGTCATTTTCCAGCATCAGGCCTAATTATGTGCAGGGCGGCCTTGAGGCAGCAAAATTAATCTTGTACATTTAGTGGGGCAAAATGAGGAGCTCCAAACCAGAGGGCCACCTTACTGCTAAAATTATTTGTTCCACCACAGCATAATTTACAAATAGGAAATTCCCTGGTTCACTCTTCCTTCTCAGCTGCTCAGGAGAAAAATAGTTATTAGACAAGGCTGCGGTATGGGTTGCTATATGTTTTGAATTTCTTTAGCTATTTTCTTTCTTGAAATTCTTGTTTGAAAATGATAGGGAAAAAAAAAATTTAAATTGAGTTTTTCCTGTAGTTAGGAATGGAGTCATCCCCATTGTCTCTGAGGGCTGAATCAAATTCCACTGAAGATTTGGATGTTTCCCAACTGCTTGTGAGTGGCTTTGTTATAAGCTAATAATGGTCTAAAATGAAAGCACAGAATTTATTAGCAAAATGTTACATTTGGGGATAGAAATTTACAATTTGACTGTAGTTCACAAATTTACTGATAAATGGAGAGGGTTTTAAGGAAAACTCTTTGGAACACGGGTGATGCCTTATCTGTAAGTAGTTTCATAGTACTTTTCCTCACAAACATAACTTATCAAAAAAAGTCAAAGGCAAACCAATATTTTTATTGCAGCCATTCCTTGGCAAAAATCCCTGCTTTCCATAATGCCACCTGACATTGCTTGCCCTGTGAAATTTTTACTGCTACTGTAATTATTCAAAGAAATTTCCATGAAATCTACATGACTAATGTTCAGCAGTAACCCTTAGTATTTGGGGCTGTGATCAAGCATGAAAGCTGCGTGTAACACATTTCAGGGGTTTCGGGACCTTGCACAGGGTGCGACAGCTGCATCTCCCATGAGCAATACTGGCATGACTAGAATCTTGTGCTGTGTTTCCTACCCCTGGTAACTGAGGCTCCACTTCCTGCTGAAATTTAGAGCCAGCAGAGCATCGTCATCCTCATCATCTGCGTGCGTATGTGTATATAAGTATAATAATGTTTGCAAAGCTTTCATGCACTTCCTCACTCTGCTACCTCCTTCCCCAGTGATTCAGTCCCTTCATATTGTAATACTTTGTTGACTATTGATTTTTGGTTAAGGTTGGAGCCCAGTACAACTGTATGAGCATTCGTTGGCTTTAATTTGATGTTATGCTGCTGCCTTCCATCCCATATTGACAGGCATCCTCTTATTTTCAGATTGGTGTCCATTCACTGATGAACGCGCACTAGGGGGATCATGACCTTTTCTCTTATCTGGACAGCTCTTGGCTTCATGAACATTTTTTGCTGCAGGGTGTTATTAACAACAGGGTGATAGAACAAAGAAATGAAGCAATAGGAAGCACATCAATGTATGAAATTTGCTTTATTAGGATTCCCCCGAGGCCAGAGCAGTCCCTAATTACAGAGGTGTTACATCCCTTCTTGGGATAACAAACTATATTTTTTAGCAGTAATGAGAGCATGATTTTGAAATCACTGTGTGGTCATCCTCCCACTGTACAGATGCTTGTTAATGCACATTTTCCCAGATACTGATTTTGAGAGAAACCTACAACAAAAGGAAATCTAAAATCTGTGAAATTACCTACCTCCAACTGAACAAAGCATCATACACTTCAATGTATGTATTTTGAATTTTGAGCTTTCCTGCCATTCTATTTCACTGTTCAAGAACGCAATGTAATTCGTAAAATAACCCAGTTTGTTAATATGCTTTTGCAGAGTCAAGGCCACAATGCACTGGTGATGTGAGTGAGTCTCACACAGAGCATCAGGATGCTCTGTTTTTTCATCACAAAAATCTCATCTGAGCATGCCTGGGAGGTGAGCTGGCATACTGAATTTCCGGGAATAGGTCTTGGTTGATAATTCACAGATTCTTTGTTCCATCTTGATATGATTCCAGAATATTCTATTTTAATCTTTTTGTCTTCCTGCTCCCAGGCTTCTGACACAGACTAAAGATAAAATGAAAAACAACCAGAAATAAGTTTATTCTGCATACACATGCTTATTCTAACCCATACAGGTTGTAAAAACAGTGTGAGCTCTGCAGAGCTCGCCTTGGCCTGCACAAGCTGAGCAGGCTCCCAGGCACAGGAGACTAAGAAACACCACTGCCAAAGGTATAACCTGCTGATTACCCAGGAAGTGGCCCCTATGCTACTGCCACGGCTTCTGACCTCTCACGTTAAGTGTATCTGGAAACTTGGCCCATCTCAAGACTTTTAGTTTACAAATCTAAAAAAAAAAATAAACAAGGCACCCAGAATACAGGAGCCAACATTAGCAATTGGACAATGTGAGTATCCTCAAAGATTTCCATTTACACTTTCCTGCTCAGTCCCTTCCTTCCCAGGTTGTGCGGGACAGAGGCCTGTCCCTGACGATATCCCTGGCCTGGCTGTCACCAGCTTTGCCACTTCCATCCAGTTTTATGTGGATGTCTGCAATTGTCCTCTGTTGGGCTGCTCCAGCACCTTACTCTTCCAGCATCAACTCATTTTGGCAATTGGTGGAGGAGAGTCTCAGTGTGTGGCAGATTTCAGGTCTAGAAGGGCACATTAGGTGGTAAAATGGCAGCTCTGGTTCAATCTGATTTTGGAATTTTTTCTTTGTTTGTAATTGAAAAATCAGAAAATCTTCTAGCAAAGACCTTTTAAAGTTCTTCATTAATCAGGATTTATTGAAGTATTCTGCTTTCTTGCCACGCTGTTTGCTGTTAATTAAAAAATTGTGGGCAAGAAAACAAAAAACAACCGGTCCTTAACTGATTAAGTGTTTTATAAGTATTTCTAACTGCATTGTAAATTGAGGCATATAATGTGTCTCCTTCAGCTCATAAATATTTTCCTCAATAATAAAAAGACTGTAAAGGATGGAAGTGCTCCCATGTGTTTCAAAACTCTGATGGCAATCCTGGACACTGTTTTGTAAAAATATATCTGGCCAGAGAAGGGGAGAAAATAACTTTTGGAACTCAATAAGTAGGATCCTCTGTTGGGTGAGGGGACAGGAATTTCTCTGCCTGGTTTAATGTATGATTATTTATATGAGAGAAAAAGGTTTTGAGAGGTGAGATCATAGAAACCTCACCTGAAAAGGTCCTGTGTAAACAAGGTGAGTCACTCACCTGGGAACTGAGGAGGACAAGTCCTTGTCCTTGCCCTGGAGCAGCCCCAGGGAGTGGTCCCTGGGCTCCAGGCGTGCTGTGCCCTTGCTGCTTAGGATGGACTTCTTTTTTTTCAAAGTAGTTTTTGTTTAAAATGTCAGGAAATGAAAGAAAAGTTTGCGCAGCCTGAAATTTTTTAAAGTATGAGGAAGAAAAATACAGTGTAAATAGAATTGTGGTTCTGTTTTGTTGAATTATTCAAACTTCATGTCAGAGAGGGATCCACGTATGCAAGCACTGCTCTGTGCTCATTATGCTTTTTAAGGATTCTGTTTTGGTTTTTTTATATATGCTGTGTACTTCACCACTCAGGATTGCATTGCAGGCATTTCCCTCTCTCTGACAATAATTCAGTCAGCCAAATACAAATCAAAGAAAAACACTTAAGTGGCTCATTTCTTTTAAAAGAAAAATGATACCAATAAAAATATTCTGGTTCAGCCCTCTCCCACCCCAGAAGCTCCTTTCAGTCTCTTTTCCCTCTCCCCAGATAGTTGCTTATTCAATATTAAGCTCTCCCTTCCCAGAAGAGCAAAGCATCCACATTCACACTTCAGCAGCAGCATTGTGATTCCATAATGAGGATGAAATGCTTTTGGAATCCTGTGCTCATTGAAAGGCTGAAGCTAAACCAATCTGCTTGGTAAGAAGATGACTTTGTTCAGCCAAGAAATATCTCTTTACTGGGCTTCTCAAGCCCACCCTAACTACTAGAGAGAATGCTAATTAAAAGATGAGGGTGTAATTGCACCAGACAAGTAATTTTTATTGAGTAATTTTTCAGTGTTAGGTGGGCAGAAACAGCAGAGTCTCCTATTAGTGTTAAGGAAAGATGCACAGCTGAATCCCAGAACCTGATAATGAAAGTTTTCCTCTTTATTTTAACAGTTAAGGTACATGAAATGCCTCTGCAGCTAAAATACAATTAAGTCCTTTCCTTTTTTTTAGATGACTGAGAGATTTTCAGAGCATTTTACCCTCAAATATATCTATATCTTTACACTCGGTGTACCTGTGAACACAGCATTCACTGGTATCATTCAAAGTAGAGAGAAAAAAAAACACACGTACTTATGTGCAGAAAAAGAGCCTTAGGTGGCTGATCATTCAGATAAAAGCAGTGGTTCTAGCACTAAAAGGGAAGGAGGAAGAGAATGTACAGCATCTTTTTGTATGTCTGTATTGTGTCATGAAAGGAAAATGGTGAAAGCAAGGGAAAGGTAGCATTCCACAGGCAATTGTTTTTTCTCTTTTGGGGGATAATCTGATTTAAAAACAAAATTTGAAGATCCTTGTGTTTAAAACCAATTGATAGTGGGATTATATTGGAGCCAAGGATATGCTCAAATCTATAATCCACTCTACTGTAATGCACTACAGCTTATTAAAACAACGTCTAAGATTGTGGGCTCAAATTTGTCTTAAAATGCCATGGGACATTTGCTTTGTCTCCTTATAGCCGCACAAACATGGGAAGTTTCTTCTTTTAATGTAAGAGTTAATTCAAACATCAGGGGTATATTTAATTTTGTGGGCTCAGGTCTGCGTGTGATGAAACAAACGCCCTCATAAACACAGGGGAGAACTGC
Source organism: Bombycilla garrulus (assembly GCA_013400315.1). Classification (NCBI taxonomy): domain Eukaryota; kingdom Metazoa; phylum Chordata; class Aves; order Passeriformes; family Bombycillidae; genus Bombycilla; species Bombycilla garrulus. The sequence continues at coordinate 1,144,446 of VXBU01018423.1, read as the reverse complement.
CATGACCTGTTCAGGCATTGGGCACTCAGTGAAGGCAAAGAGCTGGAAAGAATGTGTTGTCCTTTTCTGGGTGCTGGCAATGTGTCCAGCAGTGGAACCACTGGAGATGGGACAGTTTTCCCAAGGAGCCTGTCATTAAATGGTGCAAATGACACCGGGCAGGATGTTTCTGGCAATGTGTCAGCAGTAACATCCCAGATCAGCAGGGGCTCTGGAGCACAGAAATGTTGCAGGACATGGCAGTACCTCCACCTGGACGCTGAACGTGCCAGGTGGGATCACGCACCGCCTTTGGGAGCACACAGGAGCCTGTGGCAGACAGCTGCATCCCCTCCTCATGTAGTATTGCTGTGTGCTGCTGAAGGAGGAACACAAACACCTTTATTCCTTAAACATTATGCAAGTTTTTTCAGCAGGGAGGATGAAACTTCCAGAATAACAATTTGGCCAGGTAACTAGAGATACTGTTCCTCTTCTGTCAAAAACAGTCACAGGACCTGCAGAGAATTCAGCTGGCAGAAGGGCTAAAAATAGCACCAAGCCCACTAACATTGTATTGAAATATTGGTTCAGCAGTGATTAACTCTCTGCTTCTCACCACCCAGTATTGAGCTGTTACAGCTCTGGCGTCTTCTTCAGCCTCACGGCAATATAGAATGTGGTTTGTTAAAACAAAAAGACTCTGCTTTGGGTAACTAAAAAAATAATTTGTTTTCTATGCAAGAAAATACATACAAAAATGAGTTGTCGTGGAATTTCAGCTGTGAGTGAGGGAAAATTCCCCCTGACCCTCCTGACAGTGTGATGCTGGGAATCTTTCCTGTCACTCCCAAATATCTGCAGCCTCTGGCACGGTCTGAGCTGAGAGAGCTCTTGCAAGGTTTGACTTGTCTTGAAGAACCAGGGATGAAGGGGAAATAGGCTTCTGTAGCAACTGGCCTGTTATGTCATAAGCAACCTTAAAGCTGGTTTTCCACTCAAAGTGGACAAGAGGGATCTCTTCTGTATTAATCTGGGTGAGATTATGGAAAGCTACTTTATCTTGATATGGAGTAAAATGCAGTAAAAAGAGATGCTGTTTGTTATTTTCAAACTATGGCCAAATGAGTTGTTGGTGCAGTTTAGGTATAATGAATAAAAAAGAAACTAAGTCAGTCAAATATTTAGTATTGACAAAAAGAATCTATATAATCTAAATAAAGACAAAGCAAAGGTGCTAGATACATAAAAACATATCTGGGTTTCAGGGCAAGCTTTCACTTACTTTTTTTATCCTATATTGACTCATTACATTGAAATGCCTGAGATACTTGGAACTTGTGGATGATTATTGTATCCAAATTAAAATTGCATTATTATTCTTGGAGCTCCTGAGGCTTCCCAGTACTAGAACTCTTGCAACACACAGTTTGTGATGAACAGCAGCAATCCCAAAATCATCTGTTCTCTGCAGAGCAAAGATGTTCACTGCTTTAGGGGAGGAAGGGGCTGGTGCTTCTCTCTGTGCGTGCTGTTTTCAGCTAGAACCATGTATAGGTTTTGTGCAAAGTCTGAATACAGTTTGCATTCATTTGATCTTTCATTACAAAAGGAAAACTTTCACAAGGACTGAGAAGAGGTGAAAGTGAATCTGAGACTAGTGCACGCAACCAGAAGTTGAGGACATTTATGATGCAGGAAGAGAAAGATTTAGCGCTAACTCAGTCATATCCAGGCCAAAAACTTCTTGCTGAAGCCTGAGATAAGTGTTTGTATAAATTGGCAGTGGTACTGTACCATCATAAGGGTGGCCAAAAATGTTTGCTGTGGTGCAGATTTCTAGAAGTGCCTGAAACAAGGCCCGGTTATTTTTCTTTGGCCTGTGAGTTGAATCCTTCAGTTTGCTAGCCACCTCCTACAGGATTATAAATCCTTCCAGATTCTGTTGGCATCAGAGAAACTCAAGGACAGTCAACACTCTCAGGATATATTTTTTCAAAGCACTCAGCATTGAATTAAATGGTTGCCAGGCTGGCTAATATTGGGTGTCTTGAAAAATCTATCTGCAGCTACAAGTTATAAATATCAACTATTTTGTAATAATTTTTGAGAACACAGCTTTCACAGCCCAATGCTATGGGCAAAGGCCCAGGAGTTCTTAACCAGGTAGAGAGGTAAGGAGCCTGCCCCACACAAACTGCCAGCCTTTCATTTTCCATCTACACGTGTGTGCTTCACAACATGAGGCTGCTATGGTCAAAGCAGCACAGGCAGCACCCTTGGAAATCATTATTGCAAGCATCATTTTAAAGTTTATTGTCAAAATCAGATGCTATGTTTTAATGACAAGCTTTGTAACTTGTCATTAACTTGTCCTGGCTAAGGACAAAGCTTGGATGGGTTTGGGGGTGCTAATTTATGTAAAATATACTATTCTCCAATAAAACTCAAGTATTCATTCAAAATATCTCATCTGTTTTCCCAGCACCAAATTAATCATATCTGTCACTCTGTATCAGCTAACTTTTATAGGCTTAATTTTGTTTTCTTGTTGGTCCTGTGGGTAAGGAGCAGGGGGTAGCACTGTTGGTCCTGGTCTGTGTGCAGAGCTATATTTACATAAACAGGGGTATCTGAGCAGACATTGACAGAGGAAGCCATACAAAGGTGTGGGAATAGATTGATGATTGTGCTGAAAAGGACTTTTTCTATGACTGCGAGGTGCTTGCAGTTTGTTCCTTTATAGAAACCACTGCAAAAATACTACTTTTGAACTAAGTGATTAAATACCAGTTTCGAGGTCTGACACTCATGTCATAGCTGTTACATTTTGTTGAACTTGACTGAAGCTGTTGAAATTTTTTACTGCACTGTGTTTTACAGAAAAAACATGTAATAGAACATGCAGTTTAGGCCTTCCCCTACATTTATCCTGCATCAGTAAAGCCTCACCCAAGTCAGCCCACACAGCTGCAGAACAAAATTAGGTACAAGCAGATGAGAGTGAAAAGCAAAATACTCGTAATATCTCAGGTAATTTACACGTTAAAGAGCACTGTGTAATGAATTACGATGTCATGTCAGCAGCCACGCTTCAACCCCAAATCTGCCAATCATTATAAAGCTGAGTTTGTTGGGCCTTAGATACAGGGACCCCACCAACTGCCTCAGGCAACATCCATACTTATTAGACAACATGGACCCCAGGGAGCTTTTCAGAGCGTGGCCCTCACCACCTGGCTAAAGCAGAGAGTAATGAAAGGCAGCAATACAACAAAGCACTAAGTGACTCCAGCCCTGGCTGCTGAGCGCCCGCCCAGCGCCTACTGCGGCTGCAGCCTCAGTCCCAGGGGGCTCACAGACAGGTTAGCTTTGGGTTTCACGTCCTCCGTGTTTAGCACTTCTGTCAGGAGATATTCCAAAGTCTTTGCAGCACCCGTGTTTCACAGAGCAGCGAGCCTGCAGTCTGTGCAGGATGGATGGATGGATGGATGGATGGATGGATGGATGGATGGATGGATGGATGGATGGAGCGAGCATCCCCGTGGCTGGCGGTGCTGCTGTTGGGGCAGGGGCAGCTGCAGGCTCAGGAATCGATCCCGGCCCCTGCTGTGCTGGGAGCAGGGACTAGAGGGAGCCCTCGGCGCGGGCTGCGCGCCGGCAGCAGCCGCAGGAGGAAGCGTCCGGCAGGATAGAGCGGCATGACAGAGCTGAGATTTTCCTGAGCCTTCCCTTTGCTCTGGTAGTAGTGAACGTTGTCAAGAAGAAATGCCTGTATGATGCAGATTTTGCAGGTAATTTTATACTCTGCTCAGGAAAAGGATAGGGAATAAATCAGAAAAGCAATTTTGAAAGGCATAAGAAATACTAAAAATTCTTATCCATGTCACAGGCAACAAGACACTTTATTTCTATGCATTTGTTCACTGTTGTGTGGGGTACCATAATATTTACAGATTTTTTCCCTAGCTAAAGCAGTTAGTCAGTACAGTCTACCTTCTTTTTTTATTATTTTTTTCCCTTCTTCTGCAACCTGCTTTATAAAATAATGACTAGCTTTAAGTCCTTCAGAGTGGAGGACTTAAACATAACGCCTAGCACGAAGTCATACTTCAGCGATTCAGACTGGGAAGTGAAGTAAATTTTGCCTTCTATTCAGAGTGGGCTGGGGCAGAGGAGCATCCACAAGGCAGGGAGATACCATGCTGAGTACAGGGACTGTCAGTTCTGCTTTTCTTAACTGATCACCTTAGATTTTTTCCTCTCTTTTGAAATACTGTGGGAAGCACTTGCTCCATCACTGTATGGTTTTTACATATAGGTATTGATAAAATCCAAATCCAGTGAACTGTTTTATCTGTTAGCAAATTACTGCTGTGTTTTGAGGCAGTTTTGGATTTAATATTAGAGAGAGTGACACAATAATAATGGTTGTAGTTCTTTCCTAGTTTAGCCATATCTGTATGCATTTTTAAGTGCATATCAACAAGGGTGACGGTAACCAGAGATAGATAACACTTCCTATTGGCTTTTTAAACCTCCCCATTGCTGTTTATCAGTCTTTCAGAAGCAGAAAGAGCATGAACAGGATGGGATGTGTGTGAGAACAATTCTATAAAAGATTATCTTGCACACAAAGCAAATTGCCCTGCCCCCATTGTGAAGGCAGAGATTCCCCAGAGATTAGGAGAGGAGGAATTGCTTGTGGTCAGAAGAGGCAGGAGAACAATAGAGCCCAAAATGGGCAGCAGCAGTCGCTGAGGTGGGTGGGAAGAGTGGCCAAATGGCCATTGCAGGCTACGTGGCGTTGTCACTGACACCAGAAATGGCTAAAAGGTCTCAAATTAGCAATTGTTATGATTAGCAGGTGGTTTGAGAGATAGGAGGTCTAGGGAAGTGATTGGTGCTTTAGACATCACATGCTATCTGGTCCAAAACACTCTTCACTTGCTCATTAACAGGGAATTATGAAATAACTTAAAGGAAAACAATTCTAATGAAAATTAAAGTGGTATAAAAATCAATTCCTTAAAGGGGTCATGACTTTTTAAAAAAGTATTACAATTCCTGTAGATTTTATTTCTGTGAAGGAATTTCGTCAGGAAATTTGGCAAGGAAACTAACATTATACAACAGTATTTCATCTGACTAGGAAAAGGTGATAGGATTATTCTAACACTTGCATTCCTTTCATGAATGACTCATGTATTTAGGCTGTGAATCTGCTCCTAAGAGAGGTCCAAAGACACATAGCTCAAAACCAAAGTTATAAGAATCAAAGCTCAGAAGCATTTTGGTCCAGAGACAGGTGCAGTTTAATCTACAGCACTAAGTAAAATCACATAAACAAAATGTGCATCCTCTTCTATTTCTTGACTTTGAAGATAAACTCAAGGATGTCAGGGCTTTATTATCACTGGCTCTTTTAAAAGCTAGGACTGGATTCTCCAATTTCATGGATGTGCAGATACCAATACTCTCTTGAGGACTATCTGTGTTCCAGACCCAAAATCTGGAGCACAGCAAGTCCAAAGACACTCTTGAAATAATATCCATTTACACATTAACAGCCTGCTCCTCTCTCTTTTGAGACTTATCCTACCTACTCCTATTCTCACACTAGAGAGCAAGGACTTATACCCAGACTCAGTGAGCACACACTGGGTGATCTATGGAATCCTGCACATGCTAGAGGAGCACATTCTGCCAAAACATCTCCAGCTAGGAATTTTTTTACAGTATTTTATGTTTAACTGGGGTTTTGTTGTTCCTGCAATAAGGCAGAAAATACCAAGCCTTAGTGCTGGACTATAGCACTGCTCCTTTTTCACGTGCTGCAGGCCACTGGCCAGCTATGAGACCCTCTTTGCATTTGCTAGAACTAGCTTTAAAGGTACACTCTGAAAGCAAAAACTCTGATCTCCAGTCCATGATTCCAAGAAACCTGACAGTAACTGGTCTGACATTAGGCCAAGATAAAATATCAGACTGACATATCCAGTGTACTGGTGATTATTTTGGAAAATATTACCTCTTCAGTCAAGAAAGTCACAGCACACACTCTGCTCCCAGATCCTTCTGCATACAACCAAACATTTTCTGTGCAGGAAAATGGTGGTAACCCAGGGTGATGTCCCTTAAATTTTAGAATTAGGCATCTAAAATTTAGGGGGACATATCTGCAAATTGAGAGATCTCATTAGAGAGGAGATAAGGACAGTTTGGCAAAGGAAAGTTTGCTTGCAGGCCCATTGAAAAAGCAAAAATAAACATTGTGTCTGGGTTCATTGAAATAGCTGAATGAGCAGTTCAGCTGCCCATGCCACAGAAGGTAAATGGTATGGGTTAAAAATGGAGAAAAAAACAGTGTGAAGGAGGATGAAGAAATGCCAGCTCTTACCATCTTTGTTCTCATAATTACTGATTTGCCAACACAAAAAGTGCAAAATTGTGTGTGTATTCTAGAGTTATCATATGGATATTTTAATTGTGAAGATTTTTTTAAAATCTTAAAATTAAATATTACAGTATTTGCAGTAACTCTGCTATTAAAGATACTGTTTTTCCTAAAGATGCCTTTTGGTGGAGCCCCCATGGCAAACCCTTTGTTTTATGTTCAGTGAAGCCAGAGGTGTTATTTCTCCCAAATGAGATAATTTCTGACTCCAAATTATATGTCCATAATCATATATATTCTAAATAAAATCTTGTCAAAATCCTGCCATTTTCCCATCTTTCTGTCATATAATTTTTGCTTACAGCTTGAAACAGAAAATTATGCTGCAGATCCATGTCTGAGTATTTTTTCCTTTGCTGAGAAATTGGATGTGAAGGTATCTAGACTTGTATTTGTAAATTAAGGGCAAGAACCCAAAATCTAAGGCAAGTAGCATGCCAAAAGCCACTCTCCTTTTAGAAATAATTTACTGTAAAACAAAACTATAATCAAGTACTATTCATAAAATCATGTCAAATTATTTTTAGCCTTGCTGTTTGTTTCTGAAAAAGCGTAGTTCTTTGTTCTGTTTTGGTTTTATTATATTTGGAGGAAAAAAGTACAGTAACAGTTGTCATATATCTACATGGAATTATATTTCCTATATATTTTTTTTCTGCTAAAACCAGGAAGCATTATCACAGGTTTCCAATGCATGTTCCTGTTTCTCTGCCCAGGTGGCCTCAGGTGCAAAGCTGAGAACTTGGGCTTCTTCCTGATCCTCCACTTTTCCTTCCTGTGCTTTATTTGCTTTTTAAATTGATGTACATACTGAGCACAGGAAAACTTTCAGTGTTTTTTCCAAGCTGTTGCAATTAAAACATAGTTTTTGTGTGATAACAGAAACAAGTGATAAGGAGCAATGAGGTGGGAGGCTTCCTTATTGCTGTTGCTTTTCTCTAGGACAGCTGAAGTGCAGAAAAGTCTCAGCTTGATTTTTAAAGACGGGTATCCTGGTGGTCAATTGTAATAAAACACGGGACTTCTCCCCTGGCCTGCATTTGTAAAAATTCCTAATCCTTGTAAAAGCCAAGCTGTGTTCAACACTCACCTTTTCTCCTGCGGTGAAAGAGAAAAAAAACCTCACCTGAGAGGTGATACCCAGGGCACACAAGCTGCAAAGTGAATGAGAACAAAGCCTCAGTGCCATGGAAATGGGTGCTTTAAACTCTTCTTCTCTGGGTTTAGTCAGGTACCTTCCTTCTGCTCTTCTGTTTCACCATGGTTTGTTCTGAGGTTTGGCTGGGCAGGAGTCTGTAGATTCACCTTCTGTCTTGTTGCAGAAAATATCAACCAAGCCTGGGAAGTTGTTTACCCTGGAATACAAATCTTGGTTCAAATATCCAAATGTTTATAGTCTACCTTGATGTTTATATCATGCCTTCTGTAGGAAAGAATAACAAGAATTTCCCTAAAAAAAAACCCAAAAAATAGATTTTAACAACTAATTAAAAAAAAAAAAAGTTTAAATCTCCTGTTTAATATTTATTTACAGACAGAAGAAATTTCAGACCCAAAGGATGACCTTTTGAGAAAGCTGTGGAAAAAGTTGAAAGGGAAACTGCTTTGCAGAGCTCTGCTGCTGCTGCTATGGGCATCCAGCAAAGTGTGTAGAAAGAAATAGCACCAATAATCCTCATAAAAAATTTATCATGGATGCAGGGTTTGAAACTTTTCTATCCTGAGTGGATTTTTATTTGCTTGGTTCACACCAGAATATCTGAGGGCCCATCAAATAACAATAAATAATGAAGCAAGAGAAATTACAGGTTTTCATTAGTCTTTACATGTTTGGAATGATTTGTCTGTTTTTGTCACTATTCTCTACTCTTTTGTGTCATATTTAATTCAACTTCTATCAAAAGAAGTATATGAAAAAGAAGAAGAATTATAAAATTCAACTTGCTAAAGCCAATTTGCTGCTATCTCTGGATTTTTGAGTAGAATTCAAAATGAGTGTGGCAAAGAATTAAGACAAATATTTTCCTTGTAAGAAATCTGGATGAGGACAAGATGTTTGAAAGGAATACCTTTAAGTGAGGCATCAGCCTTTTTTCCCCAAGACCTCCAGACATTTTGAGTACTACTTCTCCTAATACTGTCATTGGCTGGGAATTAGACTGCTTTGTGCTTTTTATGACAGATCCTCCTTTGCTCATGATGCTGTGACAATGAATAGAAGCTATAAATTTTATTTAGATATACCTGGAAGTTTTCCCTTTTGAAGGAGGTAGAAGCAAAATCAGAATGAAAATAAGAACTTGTAGTGGGACTCCCAATCCTCTAAGCTGGGGAGAAACTGGGCAAAAGGATTGTGCCCGAGCTTTTCGGTACTGAGAAGTTAAAATACATTCAGGATTCAAAAACAAATTTACATTTTATATCTGAACAAGGTTCTGTTGACTTCAGCAACTTCTGTCAAAACATAAGAGGCATAAAAGTTTTCTGATATGGGAGGGGAGAGGGAAATCTTGCAGGGTATGGGTGTAGGAATATATCTGGAGTGCTGCACAGGAAATAGGAAACTGTGGGGGCTCTGCCAAGAGGCGGATGGAGGAAGCAGGAAGAGATAGTGCAAAGAGAACTTTATATTTCAATGGCAGAGAGGATTTAGAATACTACTGAGGTTCAAAAAGCTGGACAATTGGAGATTTTCATTAATGGAAGGAGAAATAGAGATATAACCTTGAGTCTGAATGTTAGGATTAATCCAAAAGGCTCAAAATCCAAAACACTGGAGTTCATTCAATACCCAAAGAACAGTAGATCTGACTAAGATCTGTTAGGCTTCATTTACATGTGCAGAACTGCACAGACTGAATGCAGCAGATTTGGTTCAAATCACTGCTGCTGAGAGAAGAACACCACTAATACCTGTGGAGGAAATTGTTCAGTGTTCAGCATTTTCAGAGCTCCAGCATTAGGAAGACTGAACACCAACTGATCAGACCCTTTGCAGGTCCCATTTTCAGCCATTTCACTCTTTGTAGGGAAGTATGACCTTGCTTTAAAAAGTGTGAGATAGCACACAAATCATCAAAATAGGAAGAAAACCACCAAAACACATAAGAGAAAGCAAAAGCTGAAATTTATTCGTGTCCAGTTCCAGTTCATATTCATGGAGGTACATATGTGCTGTAAGTTCCCATACATAAAAGATATATTTATCTACACGTGTGGCAAGTGATGCTTTAGTTTGAAAAAAAATATGTACTTTCCCTCTCTTTTTTAACCTTATCTGTGCATTCTTGGGTCATGTAGCCTTTGTGCTGACTCTGGACAAAAATCCTCCTTTGATGGAGGATACATGCTGAAAGGTAGAATTCTGAATTATGTTCTCTAAATTATCCCGTGCTCAGAGAGCAAGTATTGATTTTAAAAATGACTGAGCCAGACCTCGCATTGCAGTCCCCCCAAAGCACAACAAACAGCAGTCATGTGTTCAGCTACCAAGAGGCCACTGTGCTGGCATTGTTTCAAAAAATCAGAAAGTCATCAATCAACCAAATAGTAATCGGAATAAGTACATGGTGTCTAAAGACACATTTTATCCAGTTACATGCTCCAATTCAGTTAGCGACGAGGAGAATTAGAACAATATTGGAGCGATTAACAAGTCTACCTTGGGAACTGTGAGCTGTTATTTATTTTGCTGCCTTGTATAAAAGAATGAGGAGAATTTCATCTGCATAGTTAAGCATTCAGTAACTTCCCACAATAAATAACCTGGCATCTCTCTGTGCTGGAATGTTTTTCATGGAGCCTGATTGAGAACACAGAATTTTACTGTAATTGGTTTCTGGACCTTTAAAATGGTTCAGACACAATTGTGTTTCAGAGGAAGATTTTTATTTTTTTCTTCAGGCACTGTTAGTCACCAGTGCCACAATGAAACTTCACAAGCAATAAAATTATTAGGATCAGTGTATTCAAAACATCATTGAGTTCTATTTTAATGATACAATTTAATGATCAATGCAAAAAGCACGGTTTAGAATTTCAGTCTTGCACAATTCAATTGAATCAATAAACTACGGAGTTTCTATGAGGATGCTCTTCACAATAATACAAAATATACCATTTCTAAAGAAATACGTGGCTGAAAAATACACAGTTCAAGTGACTGCTCCAGCTCGGTATATTTATGACTGTCTTTTGGGAGATACAAGAGAGGAACAGACAGATTATACAAAATCCTTTGTAAGTTAAGGTAATAGCTCATACAATTAAGATGGTTGAATTTTTCTGTATTGCTATATAGCACTTCCCATAATGAAATATCTGATTTTTTAGGTTTAGAACTCTCAAGCTCTGATTGCTATTAAATACAGCATGGGGTTTTCGCTATAGAAGGAATTAATTTAGAACTATTTTACTTCATTAAATCTGGAGTTTCCTAATGAAAAAAAGGAGGTATGTGCATACTTAAGAAGCTACAGTACTGTCTCCTAAGACCTAGGGTGAATTTTACATTTACTTACATTTTAAGTATTCTGGAGGAGAGCAAGTTTTGCTCTATTCTTACTAACCGTAAATACAAATGAGTTAATGTTTTCTTTCCTTGGAGCACCCCAGCTGTCTGGGTTGTGTAATTATGTATGAAAGCTGGTTTTTATTTACATTAAATTGTAGGGGTTTGCTGTAACTCAAATTTAGTTTGAGTTTGTATCACACAGTCACTCCCCGCTCTTTGTTTCCTTAGCTTTCAGGAGATGGCAAGGTTGAAGGAGTGGAGGTTTAATTACTTTCTCACCACAGGAAAGGGTGGCTTTTCCAAATCTGATTTTACCAAACAGAGCTGGAAGAAGCAGAATTAATCTGTGTGATACCTGTCAATGTATTCACCTATTGAGGGATATCATATCAGCATGCTGGCAAGCCCATCCCTCTCAAAAGCACTTGCTTCTGTCCTTTCTCCTTGGGAAAAAACAGCTTCTGGGCAGCAGTGCATTATTCAAGCCAGGTGAATAAGCTGGACAGAGGTGATGCTGACAGGAAACATTTGAATCATTGCTTTCGCATGCAGGGGTCTGAAAAACATGCAAAGAGAACTGAGGCCTACGTCTTTAGGAAAAAAAGCATCCAGAAGGTGATGGTTCTTCCTCGCTGTTTCCAATGCAAATGTTTTCAGAATCTGAAGGTGGAGTGTAGCTAAGATGTTCAGGTCTGCTCAGGAAGCTTTTAATAACTACTTCTCCAGATATTTAAGTACAGTGGAAAACCCAGGCCTGTGTGACTGAGAAGGTCTATCCCTTTTTAACAAGGACCTGCTATTTTTAAGAACCATAGTCCTCTTCAAAGTTCTAGTTCAATTAATGAGTTGCATAATAATAAAATTACCTGAGGTTTACTTTAATAGGTTTGTAAAGGTATATATAATTTTCTCTTTGCTCTTTACCTCTTTAATTTCAGGGTGTTTTCCTACTCTGATGAGGATGTCTGTCTCTGCATACATTTTTCTGGCTTCACTGAGATATTGGCAAAAGACTTGCTCTGTTAAAAAAAAATTCTTCTGTACCTGAAGGGCACTTGAAGCATGGAAATCAGAGCTTTTCAGTTGACTGTCATTAGTACTGTCTAAAATAAGCTCATTTGGGCCACGTCATAGTTATCCAGAGATTTCACTCTAGATTTACTGTTTGAGCATATGAATAATGATTAACTGGAGGGACAGCAGTTTTGGTGTGTGGTTTTTGGCAGCAGGAGCTACCACAGGGCAGAACATGTTGCTCAGCTTACAGATATGGGAGCTAGAAATCATTACAGGCAGTGTCAGCTGCAACATTGATCTCATATCACTTCTAGAAAAAAAATCATTATTTTGTGAATAGAAATACAGAATTTTAAAGATTTTGTTTTGCATGAAAGTAGATTTCTACAGTATGTTGCTTTTTCCTGTTTCCCCCTTCCACAGTCTGAAGTACGATCTATCAGTAAAATATAGTTCCTACATATAGTGATCAACCTGTATGGAAAAAGAAAGTTAGGAAAGCCTTAGCAGAATCTAAATAACATTGCAGAAGTGGTTCATCGTGTGTTCTGGGGATTGTCTGAAAATATGTGAAGTTAGACATGCTTTTTAAAGGACAACTGGCCGATAGTCAGGGTTTTATTTTCCTTTCCAGTTCACAGCAGACTTTTTTTTTTTCCTCTTTCTACAGTGTTAAGCTGACAAGTTTTTCTCTGAAGTAGTAGTTTTGTAAGAGCTTTGAGTTTTTCATGTATGGATGTTTGTAATTTGGGAGTAGGGAGGACATGAGCAGCAGAAGGAAAAAATGGAGGTGTTGTAATTCTTAACTGTTTTGAAGTCCCATATGCTACCTAAAAATAAGTCTTTGTTGAAACTACCTGCTTTTCAAATACCCTTAAATTGCAAAAAAATCCTTACATGAAATCCAGGTTAAACATGGATGCACTGTTGGGTAAAGTAGGTATTTTCCATTATAATAGAACTCATAACATTTCATGGAGTAAATTTAGGCCAGCTGATGAGTTGGCAAAAGTTATTCCCTGACCACTTACCATGACCTGCAACAGTCTCATCTGCCTGGGCCTATTAGGGAGGATCAAGTAGCCACTAAACCCTCCCAGATTTGTCTGTTAGCTTATCCAGATTTGTCAGGAGAGCAGGAGGAGGTTGGACCTGGCTGTGCTCCCACACTGAGCCATCATTCCCTGTGGGTGGCTCTGAATGGATTCACGTGCCAGGGGGAAGGCCAAAATATCTCAGTACCATGTGTGTATGGTTTCTGTAAGGTATCTTATTTTTATGATGAAATTGGGACCTGAAAGTCAAAGGATGGAGAGAAAGGAATGCAGAGAAAGAAGCCTGGGTTCTTTTCCCATTCTGCCAATATTTTACTTCAGCCTAAAAATCATAAAAGAGCTGCCTCTTCATCTGCAAAATGAAAAGCAGAGGAGTTGCCTGCGATATTTCAAATGTATATATGTAAAGCCTTATGTCTCAAACTGTTCATCTTGTATATTGCAAGGGGTTTTTTCAGGTTCTGAAATGTATGTGCTGCAAAATACCTTAATCAGAAAAAATACGGCCAGTTCACCTTATAATTTGATTTTTTTTCAGAAAAAAACCCTCAGACATTAAATTAGTCTCGCTCTGTTAGCAAATTCAATTTTTTGTTTGCTTATTGCTGAGGGCCTGTATGAATTAGAAAATGTAAATGAAGCAGTGAGTAAGATGTGGCTGTATCCAGCTGTGACAACCCTCTGTTGGGTGTCAAAATTTGGTTCATGTTCACATTCCTGATGGACTAGAATATTATTACATGAAATTCACATCAAAAAAGGTTGCTCATTCGCAATTTATGAGATGGAAGTACATCAAAGACACAAAAGCAGCAAATGGTCAGAAGTTAAAAGTGAGGGGTAGCCAGACTTCAGAAAAATTAGTTAACTGGTGATGTCATTCTATGAATAAAATAATTTACATCAAGAAATCTATAGTTAGACCATCTCTCTTCAGATGACAGTCTCTATTCTTAGGCAATAATTTGCTCTACAGTTGTTCTCAATGTAGTTTTCCCTCTACTTTAGCAAGGTGCAGGAGTCGTGGGTTTGTGGAGTGGCTGAGTATGGACCAAGTGATTCCTTCCAGAGCAGCTGAAGAGTAATTCCAGGCAAGGCAAGATCTGTCCTCAGTAATCCCAGACCACCGGACTGACTCCTGGTTTTGCTTTCACCTCCTTGACTTAGAAGCCAAAACCAGGGGAGTGAAAGGGTGGCCAACATACATGATATGTCCTAGATTTCCATTTCAAGATGTCCATTGAGACTGGACAAAATTCAAAGCTTTTTGTTCTAGTTGGTGTGATAGGAGCGAGTGTTGTCTTTGTTTCTCTTGCTGTACAGCATTGCCTTAGGCTGTGAGGATCCTTGGTTCAGCCTACTGCCTATGCTTCTAATATAATTTAAAGTATATATAATTTATATATAATAGATAGTTAAACATAATTGTGGTTCATGAATTTGAGTTCATATTGACCTCATATTTCAGTTGTCTGGGGTTTTTGTGTGAATATTGACCAATATTTTTTGGTGCAACAAAGGAAAACCCCATCTAAGGAGGTAACAGCACACCCGTCCAGTGGTCTCTTGCACCTTTCCATATAGGGATCCAGAGGTGGGGTGAGGTCTGTTTCTTGTTCACTCTGGGAAGTGCCTGAGGGCGCCTGGACAGTCACAAACTCTCTGAGACAGGGCAGTTGTTTTGATCTGAGTTTTAATGATGCTGTCACTGTGGGATCCCTGACTCTGGGGTGACAAAGCCCTGGTCCTGACTGGTATCACCATTCCTGGAAGTTTGCAGCTGCAGACTGTCCAGCCTGCCTGATGCTCCACTAGTCTCTCATGCAGAATATCCCATGAACCATCTATGATATTTGCTTTCTAGTCTTATTTTCCTGCTTCTCAGTGTACCTGCTAGACATTCTGAGAATACGCCCAGAGGAAGAACATTTTTTCTCATTTTAAGACTATTCTTATTAGATAAGAGAAAGTATAGGTTTGGCTCAACTACTGTATCTACAGATATGCTTTCATCAGAATATGAAGGGAAAAAATATACTAAAATATATAAAAATATAAAAAATATACTAAAAATATATTAAAAGGTCTTTACCTGTTTACTAGGCTGATTATTCAGTAGTCACTCAAGAATTACTTCTAGCACATGTTTTGCTGGTCTTTTTCTAACTTTTCTGTGCTCGAGATTAGTACTTACACCAGTGCTACTGGGTGGGTTTTATTTCTTCTAAAAAAGATGTCTACAGAAAGGGTCATCCAAGTGTCCCAGTGACATTCCTAGTCAATGGAGGGATTGCAGCAGGACTCCAGGAGCTGTCTGCACCCAGCTCACCTGCTCCTGCATATTTATATGAAGACTGCTCCATTCTGATTCCTTCAAATCAACAATAATTCCCTCTGCACAATAAGATGCCCTAGATTTCTCATGGGTTTTGTATGTGTTTTTAGGGACTCTGCCCTTAAAATTCATGGCAGGCACTTGAGAGGTTATGTCCTTTTCATGACTCACTTCAGGGAGCTTCACAGATGTCTCAGGTTTGTTCAGGCAAGATTCCTACCTCTGACTCTCGAAGCAGAAGAGAATTGCCATTAGCCTTTTACACCAGGCTTAATTGCCAATTACCAGCGGGTGAACAGCCTCATAACACTGTGATGCTCCAAGCCTCCCGTGCTTTGCAAGGGATTCTGAGGAGAGAAATCTCAGCACAAGGAGGGATAAAGGCCATTAAAGGACCTCCCCATTTCTGCCAAAGTTTCCAGTAGCTCCTTGCAGTTTTGAGAGCTCCTTATTTAACTGGAATATTCCTATTGAAAAAAAGTCATGTTCCCATCCAAAAGTAAGGGTAGAAAAAATTTAAAATAATTGCCTTTCAAAAAATAAGACAAATGTATTTTGAAAATTGTATCGACACAAGAAAACACGTTTTTCCAATTCATTTTTTGAAAAATAAGAAATTGCATATGCAAAATGAAGTAAAAAAAAGGGGCAGCTGCTCTGTTCTGTTTTATTTAATCCCATTTCTCCATATTTTAAGCAGAGCAGCTCACAAGCACAGTCCAGTGGGGGAAGTTCAGTATATTAAATGCACCAGCAGTTTTCTCTTGCAAATTGATTATTTAAATTGAGCTACTCTCAAGTAATGGATAATACCCGTGCTTACAAGTATGAGTTTGTGTGGAGATTTGCATTCCAATCCATTCTTCTTTCTGTGCTCTCAGAGACATCCAACTTAATTTCTTTGTGCTTATCTCAGCACTCACATCTTAAAATTAAAACTTATTAGGTGTTCATAAATTATTATAAGGAATTTATTTTACTGCTTTGTTCTTTTCTACATATGAATACATACATTTACCTGGCTGCAGAACTTTTATTTGCTGATGAAACTATTGCAGAAATTTGGAAAGGTTAAACAAAAAAATTGCTTTTATTTTTTCACTCAACTGTGATTTCTGTAGTGCAGGACTGAAAATTAGGGATTAGTGATGGTTCCTCCTCCAGTACCAGCCCCAAAGTGGGAGATGACATTTTAAGAGGAGATAAAGGAAACACTGGGATTGGGAATTCATCCAAAGATTCTTGGAAGGATACTCAGGTTTAAGTGGTTTTGGTTGCTCTGATTTTTGGAGAATTGACAAGCCAAATTAAGTTATTCTGATATTTTCTATGGTATCCAACAGCATCGTCACAAACAGAAAGTAATTTTCTCATTTTAATTAACCACAGACTATCCTAATTGCTGTATATCCAAACCTGCCCATTGCTGTTTTACTGAGGAGTTTGAATGTGAGTGTCCTTCACTATAAAGAGTAGAACAATCCTGCTTAAAGCAGAGTTCCCATGTTCTTCAGGGTCAGCCCACAAAGGTTCCTCTGCAGATCTAACTAAATTTCACTGGCAGATCTTGTCTCAGTTATGCTTTGTTCCATCAGGCGTGCTTGGCAACTCAGCCATATCTCATAAGCCTTTCCTTTTGGAGTTAGACTTGCCAATGCAGCTTTAAACTAAATGGGGCTGTAAATCAAAATGTCCTCATCTACAATTCTTCCCTAAGCATCTGATTGCAATCATGCTGCATGCTACTTTTACAGGGATGTTTAAAACTGCCTATAAAACAACAGCTAATTGCTGATCTGCTTAATTAAAGAGAGCCTTTTGTTGTCACATATACAAAGATAAATGAAATAATCAGCTTTGGACTAATGAGAGATAATTAGATTATGCAGTCTGATAAATAAAGACAAAAATCCTGCAGATTGCCACTGTATTCTGGACAGCTGAGATCGCCACATCACAGGATTTAGAGGTGCACTTTCCTCTGCTTTCCTCACCATTCATTTAGAATTTTTTGCATCTCAGAGTTAACAGAGTGATCAGATCTTACAGGCATTAATGACTGTTTTTATATACTATTTATTGTTAATGAGCTGTGTGATTTGCATGGACACAATTTAATTTACTCAGAATTTAAGTTCCCATGTAAAAAAAAAATTACTAGATCTGACTGTTCACTGATGACCTTCCAGCCTGAACAGACACATGATAATGACAGTCCTCTTCAGGGAGGAAGCTAAAATGAAATGTCTTTGTTTGTTCTTTTTGTTGCTCTATTTAGATTGATAACCAAAGGGTCAATTTTATCCAGAAGGCCTAAATTGCATATGCTCAGTGGGTGTTAACACTGAAGTCTAGTAACTAGGGGAAATTGCTTATTTTAGTGGATTCAGTTTCTTCTACAGCGGTGCCCAGAGCTCTGGGGGAATACCCGAGCGGCTTTCTTTATTCTTCCTTTCATTTGTGGTCTCAGAAGAAATAACTTTGGCACACCAGAAGATGCTCTGCAGGCATCTACACTCCTAAAGCATGCAAATCATAGGATCAGACTAGATCTTGTAGAAAATAGATTCATCACACCTAGGCAGAATGAACATCATTGGACCAACTGTTCTGCTCTTCAAATCTTCTTCTGTTATGCTGCACTACTTGGCAATGTTGGCAGATCCTAAGATTTTTTTTTACAAATTGGCAACAAAAAAAAAAAAAGAAATTGTCTTTAATTATCATTTTCCACAACAGTTTTGTAGCAGCTATACTTTTTACACAACATGTGTGACGTGTGTTAAACTCAGCAAAACTTTTGTTAGTGGGGGGGTATCAGTAGATGACAAATTTACCAAGCAAGCAGAAATGAGAGGGTTTTTCCCGAGCGTGGTTTCTGTGGCAAGAGTCTGTTTACAGTTGGATTGTTTGGTTTCCTCCAGAACTGGGGTTTGGTGTCAAGAGCCAACACACAGGAAAAACAGTGGTTGTTCCCTAAGTGAGAGGGATAGGAATTTCTTGAGACATCATGTGATTGTCAGCAAACAAAGATCAGTCATTTATCAGCATTTTTGTCTTATTTACAAAGTCAGAATAAAATATCATTTTGACAAGATGCCTTCCTGCATTTATGGCTAAAGTCCACCCAAAGGAGAGTCCTAAATATGTAATCATTCTTATGCTGCTGCTGTGATACATGAACAGAATTCTAGTGATTGGAATAATTTTCACCAAATTTTCTAGTTAGATTAATCTTACAGAAGATTGACCAGCTGCTGCTTTCTCCTCTGCCAGCACTCACCATCCTGGTGCCACAGCCAGACACTCACATGTCCCCAGCATGTACCAGCACACTGCAGCTGCTCCAGTATCTAGAATTAAGGTCACCTTCACAGGGATATACTGTCACACTAGCACCTATTTTCAACCTATTTTTCAAGCCTCTTAAACCTAGATTAGACCAGTTAATTATTTTAATGTCTTCACATTCAGAGTTAGGATGTTGCATAGTATTAATGTCCATTTAATTAAAGACACCCAGCCAAATCTTCCATTTAAGCTTCATAAGTTTTGCCTATTAACGACACTGTATTTTGTCTATCCTTACATGGATCACGACACGGACACAAAGAAAAAAGGTGGAGAAGTGCATTTAATTAAATAGCAGGCATAGGTCAAGTGTCTGCCTCATATGTCATTTTACAGCAAAGATGACTGCAGGAGAATCCCAGGAAAATCAGCTATCCAGTGAAATCGGGTCTGCTGGAGAGCTCTGCGGCTGCTGCCCTTGGAGGAACCATCCACAGAGCCTCCTGCCCTGCCTCATACCTTCCTCCATGTCATGCCACGCTTCTTTTTCTCAGGAAGCAAGCAAGAGGACCACCTGTTAGGGTGGATGTTCCCCATCATGAGCAACAGAAGGTGGACTGGACCATTTGTTACTGGGCAACAGGCTTTTTTCATGGATTTTCAGAAAGATCTATATACAACACATCCTCTCTCATTAAAGGCAGCATGAACACTTAGCAAAGGTCAACTCCTACCTGGATTAGAGCTGTGGGGAGACAAGAGGTTAAGGCTGGTAAAATTCCCATGATATCTTTTATGGAGGTGAAGAGATAGCATATGAGAAGAAGAAATCAGTAGAAATATCATGTCCAGCTACTTAAGAGGAATAAGCTTTTAACTCTTGGAACTTCTGCAGTAAATATTTGTCAGCTGATATCTGGACTGCTCATCGCTAGCTGCTCAAAAACAATCCTCTAGCAGTTAGTATCTGAGAAGCCTTTTTCCTATTCCCTTTATCTCCTGAAAAGCTGCTGTGCTGCTGCATGAAGCCAGCCAGCACTCATCCATATTATCTGGAGACCTCAGTCCTGAATCAGGACTCCTCACTGTCAGGTGCTGCCCAAACCCAGAGCAAAAAATGATCGCTGCATCAATAGTTTGTGACCAAATTATTCTCACACAGATACTTTTGTCTGTGGATTATGCCAATCAATGGCAAAGAGGTTTTTTTTGTACAATTCCTGACACATTTAAAATGCTGCTGGATATGAAGAGTGAGGTGGGAGAAGTGAGGGTGACACCATCTCTCACAGCAGGCTTTTAGGCAGATCAGCCTGAGGTGGGTGAGGAGAGTGCTGGGCCTCTGCAAGGGGCAGTGTTTTCAAATTATCCCATCCCCAATTTCCAACACACCAATGAAGCCAGTTGTGTTGCAGCACTGATTTCTGCAGTCTGAGCACACTCTGTAGGATGAGAAGGTACACTGGTTAGAGGTGGGAATTTTACCTTCTTTCATGCTTCTAACTTCAGTGTAACCTAATCTCAAGGAGCCAAGAGCTGCATCTCATCAGTAAAAGAGTTGACCCTTGCCCTCTTCCCCCCCCGCAATGCCAAACACTGTTGACACAACAGGGATGCAAAGCAGGGGAGGAGCCCCTGAGCAGGCATCAGATGCAGACATGCAGAATTAGACCAGCTGCTGGTGTAAAGACAAAGAATATTTATCAAGAGCTAAAGTGAACTTGTAAATGTAGGTGTATTTGAGATTTTAAAAACTAAGATGAATATGCTTTTCATTATCTAAAAAGCACATTACTAAGTGTTTACAGTGGTGATCTGTAATTAAGTAATTTAGATCTGTCCACAAATTCTCACATAGGTGTCACATTACCTGCTCACCAAAGCTTTCCTAGAAGCAGTTGAATCCTGACAGAAAGCAAAATCCATTTGAGTTAACATGGAAATCTCAGGGGAACTTTAAAATTATTCTTGAATAATTTTAAAATCTAATTGTATTTACACTCCTAACTGCTATAAGCCCTTTTTCAAATTCATTGGCAAACAAGTGAAACACATCTGAGTTGTATGATTTATCACATGAGATTTCATCAAGGGTAGCACAGCTGAAATGAACTGCATGTTCTCAAAAGCTAACAGGCAGATCCTGCCCCTTTTGGACATGCTGCAGTTTTTGTTAGTGACTTTTAGGGGGGAGAGTCTTATTTGTTAAAAAATGTGCACTTCTCTAAAGAACATTTAATGTCATGACTTATAACATTTGCTGCTGGGGACATTTTGCAAGATGATGAGAATAGCAGCATATACATTATTAGACTCACAATTTTAATACTAATAACTCTTTGCATTCTCATGGCACTTTTCAGCCTAGAAACTGAGCGCACTGCTATGCATAGAAATGTATGTGCCAGCAAGGGAGTGTTTGTTTGTTCCTCTGGGGCCAGCTGCTGCTTAGCAAGGTGAAGCCACAGCTCACATCCCCTGCAAGGGGATGATTACAGTAAGACAGAATCCTGCTATGCTGTCTCGTCATAGGAGGCTAAAACACTATCAGCTCTTAGTGTCTCCTCAGTGGTGGGGCTGTCAGCAGTCCTCCAGTTCTTGGTAGCTCTCAATTTTCAGGTATCTAACAATGGCCTTTCACTCTTAGTAACCAGGGAATATTCTCTGGAGACAGAAAATCCTGTCATATCATATAATTAAAGACTGTTCCTTTCTGTTTTGGTCCCAAAGCATTGCGTTCAGGATCTGTTTTCTAAAACACGTAGTTACAGGATTTTGCTCTTATTTGGGTGTGTACAGCTGTGGACAGGAATGCAGACACAAGGAAGATTTGTATCTGATCTGTGGAATCAATTGCGTGTGTGCAGAGTCCCAGAAACAACCTGGTCCTTCACAGATTCAGCTGCATACATCCAGCCATTCTGGCACTACATTTAACACAGTATTTATGGCACTGAGTGCTTTCTGGTTTTCAGTAAACATCCAGTAAAATAATTTCTGGCACAATTTTAATGCACATCGTAGTAAGCAATGATTTCTATCTTGCAGCATTGAGTTGTGCAGCTTTAGCTTATCAAAGACTGATACTACCAAAGCCCATAGACTGCAGCAGAATTAGTCCCAATATTAGAGCATAAACACCTGCAGACATTTTTATGGGATCAGACCCTTCACATTGAAAAGGAATAAATTGAATTTCACATTTTATTTAGTTGAAGGTGGGCATTGAGTCACTGTTTGCATGGAGATGCTTTTCATTTTGCAGCATAATGTCTCCTGGTAATAGACAGAAAACTGTAAGAAAAGCTAAGCAACAGTACTGCAAAACCCTGTAAAGTTGTCAGGGCTCGGGGAAGACTTTTAATAAGTATGTAAGGAGTGCTTAGAAATAAGAAATATTTATTTTTACTGTAGGAAGTCTCAGAACATGTCTTTTTCAGAGCCCATATAGTGACCCAAAAAAAGAGAAGAGAAAATAGCCCAATTTCATAAGCAAATAACAGAGATGCCGATGTAGCGTCTCAATTTCTGGATGTTTACTTGTCTTTATTTGACGTTTTTCCTCTAAACCAAAGTCCACATCAGAAGTGTAAATATGACAGATTTCTATATATCCTTATGATAGTATTGTCTTTTCAGCACATGTTTCAGTTGCTTCTTGTCTGTTTTTGTCTATGAATCCCATAATGGTCATAAAAATAGCATGTTTTCTGTGCCCACCAGTACAGAAAGGCAGCCCATGGGACCTCCTGGAATCAAGGAGCAGGATTTTTTTGTTGCGTTATTTACTGGTTTACTCTTCCGTAGGAACAAAGCACTATTTGATCCCCCCTTTTATTTCCACTAAATCTCATTTGCTCTGTAGTTTACCCCCATCTGTGTGTTCAGCAGAGGTATTTACAGCACTAATAAAAGCATTTTTCTGTGGAGGGTCAAAAATCATTTCTCTTAATACATTTGTGGATCTGTTTTTAAACATCATCCATTAGTTGTAGCAGTTATATTACAGTGGAAACTGAAATTTTTTTTTTTTTACTGTCAGAAATAATTAATTAATTAGTAATTCAAGCCTATGCTAGAAAACAGCATAGCACTTCTTATAGCACTAATGATACAAGTGACCCACAAGCTATTGTCTCCATACATTAGTTTAGCCATCTACCTGCAGAGGGGAAAGCAACTCTGTTCTCACTGCTTCGCATGTGGGAATGTAGCAGTCTTCCAATATGTTATGTCTGCAGATTAGAAGAGACACAGACTCATCCCTGGCCAGGAAGTGCTGGCTCCATCCTCATTATGGCAGATTGATCAGTTTATACTGATTACAGGAAATGGCTGTTAACTGGGTGAATAAATAACACATCTGTGAGCAGGGCTTATCTTAAAATTTATTGTTCCTTTTTCCAAAAATGATCATGTAGAAAATCAGAGGAGGGACAACAATGTTCCACTCAATCACAGAAAATTTTGTTTCATTTCCAATAATGGTAGATGTTCATTTCCCAGTTTATACAGACTGAAAAACAAACATCCTTGCCTGTCTTTTCAAAGTTTCTCTCCCAGCTAATATTCACACCTATTAGAACACGGTGCCCTTGAGCAACTAAACCTCAGAAAAGATGCACATTACCTGGCTGCAGGCTGACAGGATGTACCCTGCACATGCCTGGGGCACTGCTCAGTGCTTTCTGAGAGGGCTGTTTTGATTTGGGGAACACTTTCCACACCATGCTCTGTGACACAGTTTACCACTCACTCCCCAAGAGATGGGGAAAAGGTGGTGAAAAATGAAAGGGCAAGTTCACACACTGCAGTTTTAGGTCTTGAAAGCAATCTGTTACACTGATCACACTATCTCTACTCATTTGGGGAAGAAAGTTTAGTGTCTGTACTGAAC
Source organism: Bombycilla garrulus (assembly GCA_013400315.1). NCBI lineage: Eukaryota > Metazoa > Chordata > Aves > Passeriformes > Bombycillidae > Bombycilla > Bombycilla garrulus. The sequence goes on along the minus strand of VXBU01018423.1, from coordinate 1,120,902 downwards.
AAGAAGATTTTATTCTTTTTATTCTTTTCTCACTTATAAAAATAAATTATGTAACTATTTTTTTTACATTTGACCCATTCTCATCTTTCCGTATTTTAGCATTATGTGCTCCTTATTTCCATTTCCAGTCTCATCTGTAAGAAAACAAAGGTTTGCATCATATTAAAATAATTTGCTTTATCAAGAGCCTGGTTAAAGTCCAAAATAAAAAGAGATTCAGTTCTAGTATCACTGTGTGTGTAGAGTAAATATGCTGTTTGCAGTAAAGTTTTCACCTCCATTTGCTTTTGTTGCCTATTATAACTTAATAAGTTTTTTATTCAGTTTGTAAAGTGCCCCTTTTTAGCCTCTAGCTGCTGGGTGACACCATCTGTGATTTCCAATGAAATTAAATTAAGTGAAAATTCAATCAACACAAAGATTTTTGCTTCCACAACTTCACTGAGAGGCTTGGGATCTCATAGAAGTGACACATCTTTCACACAGGAAGCACAACCGCTGTGTGAGCCAGTTTAACTCAAAGGAGAAGATTTCCCAGAGAATGGAGTAGCTAAATACTATTTCCAGTGTATCATGCCTGGTTTAATTAATGATTAATTATCATTAATGACCCTAGCTCAGCCCTTCTTGGCAACAGGCATTCAGGGTGACCTCTCCATTATTCTTCAATAAGAAGCCTGTCTCCAGGTACATCTTTATTATGTCCCCGTGCTCTGGGAGTGCAGGGGTCGCTACCTGAGCAGCCTCTGCTCGCGAGCAGGGCCCTTCCAGCGGAGGGAACGCAGGCTGTGCAGAGCCATGCACTGAGAAGAGGGCACGCTGCTTAGAGCATGGGCAGCAGGACACATTCATTAGTCTTAATATACCTCAAATGAGTGGTAGAAGCTGAGGTCCAAGATCAAGGAAATCAGGGAATTTAAAAAAAAAAAAAGAGGTTAGGGTAATTAAAAAAGAAAAATATCTTTTTGCACCTGCTATTTTCTCCTTTTTCATTCTGCTGAGATGCACTTCAATTTTTTTTGCCTTTGCCATAACCATATTATAATCTTCTCTTTAACCAGTTCATAACTGGAAGTGCAATGACTGAATTCAACAAAATACCAGTAAAAACATCCCTAGGGGACCAGGCAAGTGGTCAAAGCTTGGCATTGTGGTTTGTGCTCTTGTATCTTCACTGACATTTTCTCACCTCCCCAAAGAGTTTTGCGGACATATCAAAATAAAAACTAAAAACAAATTCCCTTCTCACTGTAGTCATCTTTGAGTCAGAAAGGTGAGTATTTTTCACCACGTAATTTTTACAGGATTTTCCAATAGAACTTAACACAATCCATGGCCTAGATGACTCATAGTGTAGTTACCAAAGAAGTCAAGTAGTCATTTCCACCACAGTGGTGAGCTAATTTAATAATGGCCACAAATGATAACTTACAGTACCAGAACTTCAGAGTATTTGACAATAATCTCTGCACTTCCCAGCAAACACTTTGAGAAAGTGGGGATCAATGTCTAATAGTATTGATTATTATTAGTATCCTCCTGACACATCTAAGCTTTTTCATCTTCTTTAATACAAAAATGAGGTCACTTTGAGCATATATTGGCAAAGAAACTTTAAAAGAAGTCTTGGAGGCTTAGGTATTTGGGGTTTTTAAACCAGAACAACTTTATATCTTTTAACTGTTAAGTTTGCAGAATCCCTTCCAAAGAACATGCACAGGGAATGTGGGCTACAGAAAAAGGGCTTAATTGATGGCAATGTAATGCATTTTTCATTTTATATTAGTGTCTAGCTACAAATCTATTTTCCAGGTAGACCGTATGGCCTCTTGTACATCACCTTGAACGTGACAGTACGGTGTGTAAACCATTTGATGAAGGTTACTGTCTATAACAAAGGTGAGAGCAAAGAAAAGGATATGAATTCAAATTCTTTGAGTGTTGTTCTATACTTCTACCCCCGACCACATACCATAGGTTCAGAGTTTTCAGTAGCCCAGTATATTTGGAAAAAGAGGCATGTATGTGTAAGCAAAACAATAGGTGTCACCAGGTGTCACTATTACACGGGGTTTCTTCTTTACATGTGAGCAAATGGCCAGTTTGGGGAAGATAGATCACATTACCAGTTCATGCTTAAGCATTCGGTACAGAGCCTTCAGTGTAGGTAGAAAAGGCTCTGCAAAGGCAGGAGATCTTGCTGTCTTCTCTGGGCTGATGTCATGTACATCATTTATCACTGGGGATAAGGAGAACCATGGGGCTGAGGTTCCTGCTAGGGAGAACTTCCCCAAGTACTGTTGTGGAATCTGTCTTCTGGAATTAATAAGAATACGCATAAATAAACCAAAATGCACTGTAACACCTCCTGTAAACGCACCACTTTATCTTCTTCACTGAAAAATTGCTTGTAGAAGCCTGATCATCTACTGCTATGTAGCAGAAGACAGATGTAGTACTAAAGTAAGGTGCACCACATCGCTGTGTTTGCTCTACAGTGTTGGTGTATTATACATCAAACAGTGAAAACAAGCATAAATATTTGGAGAAGAAATGGTAGGGCATAAGGACAATGATGACTGGGGACTTACTTTTACTATAAAACTGCAGATATGGACTTACCTGACCAAAGAATGCTGTGCTGTGTTTGAAGCAGTGGTGGATCTTCCTCAGAAAATACCATGTGACTTCCCACAGAATTTTGCAGAAATCCTAATTGATGTGTGGGTAGTGCACTGAATAACTCTCAGACTAGACCCAGGCTGTAGCTTCATGGCAAATCCCACTCATATTGCATAGCAACTTGCAAAGAACCCACTTCTACCTTGCTCTGGATAGGAAAGACACAGGCAAGCTCAGAAGAGGGTTGGGATTTCCACTGAAGGAGGCAATATTGCCCAGCCATTGCATGGGACAGGCGGCAGCCTAGGATGGTATTTGCTACCATGCACACAGCTGGCATAGCTGCAAGTATTTGATCTGAAGTGAGGTTGTTTGGTTTGGAGGAAGCTTTACATTCAGCCTGCCTGGTGGCCAGAGGGTGGTAAGGAACTGTGTCTCTCCAAACCCCAAAGACTGAGCTGCGTGGGGAGCTCTGCAGAGAAAGCACTGAAATACTCTAGCGTGCAAGTATTGGTTGTTTCAGTTTTATTAATCCAACTCAGAACGTAATTTTCAGCAAAAAGAATTTCTGACTAATAAAACTTGCCTGTTTTCAACAGCTGCCTTTATCCAAAGCTCACTAGAGGCTATAGGAACCTTTAAGCTGACTGAATGGACTTTGCATCATTCCTATTTGGAGGATTTCTTGCTTCCTACCTAATCGGAATAGTATGTCTTGTGATGTGCTGCATTGCAGTTTGGTCTCTGGGAAAAGCAGTGTTGGAATTGATGAATCATTCTCATCCTTGAGATATTGCCATATTGGACTATAGCTGTCATAAGTAGTATTGCAGTGACTGAACTTAGAAGTCTCGATCTGTGGAAGAGTCTAATACCTTTTGAACATTCACAGCTGCCTCCTTACCACTAACTTCACCAATTTCACTTCAAGGGGGAAGCCTCTTTAGAGATATTTTCTTTCCTTTGCTACAGAAACACTATCCGTTCCTCTGCACACTCTGACATTGCTTCTTCCCCTGAAAGCTGGTGCCCTTGGACATTTGAACCTCATTAAATTTAGAAAGCCCAGTAACTTGGGTTTGTTCCCATAGTGATGTTGCAAATCTCGTATTTGCATGGGATTCTTTTTAAACATTCATTATCTCTTGTGGTTGCCAACACTAACTATAATATCTCATCCTCTTTTAGTTAGAAAACATGAATTTTCTAAAACACGGAGCTTTATAGCAAAGTAAGGAAAAGGAGACAGTGCAGTAAAGGAAATAGTACATTTGTTAGTGGGAAAGCTGCAGAAGGTAAAAACAACAAAAATAGTTTGAGACAAAAAACCTGACAGACATGACATGTACTAGTGCAAATTGAGGACAAATTTTAAATATGCGGGAAAATGTTCACAATCCTCTCGCCTGTCTTAGGATAAGACAAGAAGCAGGGGACTTGCTATGCCAGAGTAAAAGACCTTTAATGAGTACCAATTCCTTCTTGTGGTTCCGCAAGCACTGTCCTGGTCACAACTGCCACAGCCTGCAGGTGCTGACTAGCCCATCTCCATCTTAAGTACTTGCTCCTGGGCACTCAGAGGAGGGCCAGTTTTATTAAGGCAGTTTGAGGCCATCAAAAAGGATGATACTACTGATAGCTCAGGACTATAATAAGGTAGTGCATTACACATTGTGTAATAAATATAGCTGGAAGCATTACAAAATGGCTGGAGAAATCTCCAACATTAATATTTGATTCAAGATCTTTTAGTTGTCCGTGGCATATTTTGATTGAGGAGGCTTGTGAGTATATTTATTTATTTTTAGATTTATGTAAATGTGCGCAGTCAACATCTCTTGAGGCACCAGTATGGCATCCAGTAATATTTGCTGTGTAGGGTAAGTCCATTTCCATCAGAATAAAGGAGCAGTGCTGCTCATCCCAAAAACCAAATACTGCTGAATTCCCTGAGGGAGCCCCTGACGGAGCAGGTATCAGCTCACAGCACTTCCACTGGGCCAGCAGCAGAGCCAGCGCAATGCGTGGAAGGAATTTGTGCTTCAGGGCACGGGCTCTGGTGTGACACGGCTTTGTCGGGTTCGGTGACTGGGCGGGGGTTTGCTCAGCGCCCCAGTCAGCCCGGCAGGGAGAGGCGGCTCCTCTGCTGCTCCTGCTCCGCAGCACGCTCCGGGCTCGCCGCAGAAACCCCCTCGGGGGAGGGCAGGAGCCCGGCGGGAGGAAAGTGGCCCCAGGGGCTGGTGCAGAGCCCGGCCCCGTCTCCGCAGTTGCAGGCAGACCCTGGGCGAGCTCGGTGCCTGCCGGCCCGGTGGGAGCAGCTCATAGCTGCAGGCTGGGCAGAGCTTGCTCGGGCTCACGCCTGCATTCCCAGCTCCTTCCCTGGACTGCACAGATTTGCTGATGTGATTTTTGGATTGGGGTAGATATATGCTTCATGTTCCTGTTTAGTTCTAGCTCTAATGTCCTATCTGCCAAGGAAATGATGCATGATTATTTTCTTAAAATCCGTCCTGCCAAGCCCAAGTAATGTAGTTTTCTAAACAGGTTTTTCTAATGGGACAGTTGTAATGAGGGGTCTTTTGAAAATCTGTGTGGTTTGTCATGATTCAGGAAGCCAGAGTACGACGAGGTGGTGGCTGTTATCCCAAAGCAGAGCGGCTGGGAAAGCGCCGCCCGGGTGCTGTGTTGAGGGCCGGCGTGTGGGCGCTGTTTGTCACCCCCGGGTCCTGCCTTGCACAGAACGGCCCGAGGGGCTTTCCCGAGCAGCCCCACTCCCAGAGCCAGCCCTGCGGCTCCCTCTGGCCTCAGCCCGGCAGGGAGGCTGCAGGATGGGCAGTCCGAGGTGCGCAGCGCTTGCTGTCCGGGCGGGGACATCCAGCGCCCCTCAGGGGCATCCCTGTGTGCCGGTCCAGCCTGCTCCTGGGGACTCATTCAGGGCTGAAACACCGCTCAGGGGTGCTTTGATTCAACCACTTTGCTCTTCTCCAAGTCTGAGCAGGTCAGACTGCCTGATGAGAGCGGGGTTTGCAATATTTTTGAGCAAGGTACTTTGTGCAGGTTGAAGTATGGTATTTATCAAAGTTTAAATGATGGAATGTCATCTAGTATTTTTTTTAAAAGAACAATTTCTGATGAACATTTGTGATTTTTCTATTGCTTTGGAAGCATAAAGAAACATCTGTCTTTTTGCAAAATCTTTTGATTTTTTGTTTCCTTAAGAGAAGTGGAGTGATAGATTTATTTTTTTAAAAAGAGGTTAAAGATGAAAGAAGTTAAGACCTCAACTTTTATGTCTTTTCCAACAGCAGTATTTCAATGCTCTTAAAATTATTTTACACTTTAAACATCTCATTTAGTTAAACAAAATGCCATTTAAACAGGGTTTTTTTATGTCTCAGTTTTTCTTTTAATAAGGTTGATTATCAAAAAAAAATTCTTATAGGAAAAAAAATAAAGAGAAATTAGAAGGTGACCTCCTCACTCACACACTTTTACATATTTTCCAGAATTGTCTTCCCTGTTTCACAGCATGAGTTGAGAAAAGATGAGTGCTAAAACTTCATCTGACCGTATTTGCCCTCCTAAATTTCCTGTACTGAAACACAATCATTTTCTCACTTTCATCTTCATTTCATGTAAAGAAATAAAAGGTCAGAGAAGGTGTTTCTCACTCCATCTCATTCAAGTGTTGGAAAGAAAAGTGAAGTGGAAACAGTCAACTGAAAATCTGATTTTCCAGAACTGTTTCAGGAGAGAAGTCCCACCTGTCCCACCAGGACAGTAGCACTCCTTACCTTGAGGTGTTCCCATTGCCCAGTCCCATGGAGAATCCACCTATGGAAGGTGTCTCTGTCTCTCCCTCCCTCTCTCCTTTATCCTGGCTTCTCTAAATAAGCAATAAACACAGTTTTAGACCTGTCACTGTTTTCCACTGGTTGGCAACCTCCAGCTTTCTGAGGATTGCTTTTGTCTAATTGTTCTGGTGAGTAATTCAGCTGCAGCCTGCGAGACGACAGCGATTCCTCGTGGCTGACGGGCTGCTTTGTGCTCATGTCACAACGTCTTTGGAAAATTGTTAGCTCGCACTGTGGTAATTCAATTTTGATGAATACCCTGTAACTTAATTTACTCTGTGGCAAAACACAATTGTATAAACAAATTGGTTCTGTCCACACCCATCGTACCTTCACAGGGTATCATTTTAATATTAACCACTTTGAGCTGTGAGAGATTATATTGTAGACCCTGAAGCAGGAACGTGTCTGTAAGCACAGGGCAGATGGTTTTAGTTTCACATTATAGCTTTTACAGAGGTCATTTATTGTATGTGAGAATTACAGACCAAAATAAAAGGAATTGCCATAATGTATCAAAAAAGGTGAGTTGTGACAGCAGCTGGGAGACCCTGGCAGGAACCAGGACACTGCTGCATAGGACCTGCACGCAGTCAAACACAGCCACAGTCTACATTCCAAGGAGTGCAGAGCACAAATACTATGGAAATAAGTTTCTGTTCAGTAATTATGTTAAAAAATTGTGAAATATTGACCATCATTAGCATAGGAGATATTGCAAAGTCGTTAAAGGAAATTAAAAGCTCCTTTCGGTGCTAGCAAGAGCAGCCTCCAGCCTGTTGTGCAGTTCAGGCTGTGTCTGCACCACGAGACCAGGGCCCCAGAACACCTTCCAGTGAGGAAAATAGCTGGCTTAAACCTGGAATCTGAAATATGTTTAGTTCCCCTAAAACCCAGATAACTTCCTTAATTAAGTTTGATGCAGGCCTATCTGTGGCATTGTTGAGAGGAGCACCATTTAATTTTTTGGAAAACAGAATATTGAAGGCAAAATCAATAAGTGATTTGCTGTATTCTGTTTGCTTTAAATTATGGAACTGTGGTATGCAAATATTATCGAAATTGTAATATTTGAGCCTAAGAAAAAAGAAAAGGCAACACCAGGGATGTTAACACCAGCCGGGTGGTCTTAGTCTCTTTATTTCCTTCATAGCCATCCTGACAATTTGACTTCCGTTTACCTGGCAAAAAGGGTGATGGAAGATGTTTTAAAAGAGATTAAAGAAACTGAGACCCTTTGCACTGCAACAAAAATGCAGTGTGAAGCTGGCCAGACTCACTTTTAAAAAAAAGTTGATAACCCTGTTGATCAGAATAGGATCAGGGGTCAGATCAGCCCAGTGTTATTTCCAGAACTGCCTTTATCACCACCAGTTCTCATCTCATGTTCTCCAAATGTCCAGTTTGAACCCACAGATGTTTCCAGGCACTCTCAAGGCAAACATGTGGCACCAGCTCCTTGCAGGTTTTCCTTTAACAGCTCAAGATGGTCTGAAGAAGTTATTTACCATATGCTTCCCATGTGCCCCCTCTCAGATACACAGAGGGGTCCAGTAGGTCTGCAGATACTCCCCATGGCCTTGTGCTGGCACTGAGGGATGGGTGCTGTTTTAAAACCTCACTGGAATTAATGCTGTGTCTTCTGCCCCATAGATATACCTAAATGTCTAGTTCTTCCTTCTCACCAATCTCTGTGCACGCCGAGCTGCATCATGTGCAGTCCCTCGTGACTCGGGGCCAGGCACACCGTGGCAGGAGGGGCTGTGCTCCCAGCACAGCAGGTACCAGGGAGTGCAGTCAGGCTCATTGAAATCCTTAGTGTAGGTTTCAGAAAGTGGAAAAGACAAATGTAGGTGCAAATAAATATTTGAGAAATTTACTCTTAGAACTCCATTGTGATCTTGTCTTGGCCCCATCACTAAGGATGTTTATTGTTTGAAATCTCTGCCTATGGATCTCCTTTTTTAATCTCTGGAGCTGTTATTAAAGGAGAAAGCTGGAAACTTGAAAACTGCTGGGCCCAGCCATTTAATGGGTATGGATTTATGTCAGGATGCTTCAGCCAGCAGCAAGGAGCCATAAGAAGAGTATGTCACTAGTTCTTCCCAATGCAAATGTTGTTTCTGCTCTCTGTTTGTAGCAAGCTTTGTTTCTAACAAGGAGCTTTGGTCAATGCTATCTAGGAAAAATTCAGGTTTCCCTAACACTTCTGTTAATATTTTTGGCTAATGGAGAACATGATCATACAGACAATAGCGATTTGCTCTAGTTTCCTTATTCACAGGTAGCTTCAAAACTTCTTTCTGTCTCAAAGTAGTTTTGCAGGTCTAAGAGAGATTTTTAGCCATAGACTGCACTGGCCTTCTAGAACTAGAATTGTTCAATGGTGTCATGGATGATAAACTCTTACTTTGCCCTCCAAACACTCTGTATGGATCTGCCATTTACCAGCACGTGCCTGAATGCTGTCCTGAGCAGCCCTGGATGCAGCAATGTCCTCAAATGCCTTGCTGGCCTGGGCCTTACTGTAAGAACTTAAGCATGTGCCTAAATATTTGCAGTATTGGGACTATAATAATTTATCCATTTTTCAAAGGTTAGTACAAAATGGAATCAAAATGTTCCCTCTTGATGTAGAGCAAATATCTTTCAACCACCAATTTGGAGTTGATCTTTTAAATTCTTTTTTTTTGGTTGTGGGATTTACTCAACCCTTCTCTCATCTGCTGTGAAATGTTTTTTCCACCAAAGGTGGTCTCTGTATTAAGATGCAAGCTGCTTGAACAGCAGATTAACCATGGTGATTAATGATGATAATGGATGAATGCTTTTGTCACTAACAAAACTGCATGACTGCATATAAGCCTTAAAAAAAGAATTTAAAAAATAGCATTATTTAATCTGTTTCAAGAAGATTGTAAATGCCTTGAGATATTGATCCAGCCTGTGAGGCTGCTTATAAGGATACCCTCTGCCTGCTGTAGTGTGCTTAGATACAATCTAATAAGAGTTCATTGAATAATAAGCAATGGTAGCCACCCAATCCTAAAAATTTAGATTGACGGAATTCCCTCCCCAGTGAAGAGAAAAAAGCTGCCCATAAACCCATTACTGTCCACTCACCCATAAGCCAATAGAAGATCTTGGATTATTGGAACTCTTAGCTTTAAGAGAAATTGCTTTCCTAAATTTGACCTCCCACACTAAATATAAAATATGGAGCATCTGTAATGAAGGGATTGCAGCCCAAATAGCTATCATCTCTCGGTGGCAAAGGTTAGAAGGTTGATGCACATTGGTTCCATGGGGATGGGGATGTTGGTGACCTTTTGGCATGAAAATGGTCACTTGGAGCTGTAATGTGAGAGAAAGGGGTCGGGTATTAGCCGCTAAAGACTCTCTGATGCTGTGTCCTTGTTAAGCTTTTACAGAAAAAGCCATGGAGGCATTATGGGAAACAGCATCAAATCCCATCTACTAGATCTGAATATGATACAGAGGAAAAGTGAAACTGGATATATGCTCCATTTAGGTAACATTTCTTCACTTCTTAAAAGGACAAATGCCATCTGAGCTTATACAGAGCCTTCATTTCAAAGAATCAGCAGGTAAAAACAGTACTCTTTTGGCCACTCCTGGGCTCAACTTTGTTGGCTCATGATGGGCCAGGTGTGCAAGACCCAAGATGCATTCCTTTCCTTGTTTGCTTAAGGAATCAAATATTGCAGAAAGCAAAACAAAAATCCAGTGTGCGGTTAAATGAAATTGCTGCTGTCCATACTCTGTGTTTTAGTGTAATTCCTGTAAATGATTGTGAGGGGCTATAGAGGGAAACGTAGTGAACACAATGTTCCTTTTTGATCAGCAGCTTTTAACAAAGGAAGGATGTTGAACATCTGAAAGTAGGGAGTGCGGAGTTCACCGTAGGTCACCATTAAGGACAAGAACAAGGTAATGTAAGAGGCTGTGTGATTCCAGGTTGACAGGAGGATTTTAAAAGATCAAAAGTGTTTTATATATATGTTTTAGAGGACCAGAAGTGCTTTCAGTCAACAGATGAAAATGCTAATGTTTAGAAATGATGAAAGCAAGACAAATGTGGTGGTGAATTCCAACTGAGTCATCAAAACAACAAGTATTCTTAGTCTGTGGTTTTTAAAAGATTGTTGCAAATTGTCCATCAGTGCAGGTGTGGTAAAAATGGCTATTCTGATGCTATATGGACAGCTCACTGCATTTGTTATTTTGGGATGGCAGAGTTGACAGTGAGTTGTGACTTGCAGTATTTCTCCTTTTAGAGCTAGATGTATTTGAATAAGTCTGTTAATTATTTAAGCTTTACATTGTGCTCTCTTCCTGTCAGCAACAGCAATAGAAATGTTTTTACTGTATAATTAAGGAGCTGGAGAGAAAAGAAAGAAACAAACATTTAATAGCTGTTTCTGATAGAACCTTCATCAGTTTACTGTGAAAAAGAAAAATGATGGAGTAATATTGCCACCAGCAATCCCTCAGTCAGGTGACTTTTTTGCTGGATCAATTCTGGTTGCTAAGCAACAAGCAAAAAGGCACGGTTATGTTTTGGTAAATCTTTTATTTTTGAATATTCTGTGCTGGAGTTTCAGATATTGTATGTCTTACTAATGTTCTTGATTCAAGACTCAGAGTATCTTCTGAACCATAAAAGCCCATCTTTTCTTATTTAAAAGGGATGATGTAATTTAGTTTTCAGAAAAACTTTTGTGGCTAATACACAATTGAAGATGCAAAACTGAGCCAGTGATTAGAGAATTTGTTAAAGAAAACCACAGAAAAATCATTACAACAACTTTGACATTTTTGGTTAATGATATCTACATTAATGAGTTAATTGCCAATGCATCACATTTTATGCCACTATCAAATATTAATGTTATCAATGTTATAATAATAGCATCTATTGATATAATTGAAGCTTGCTTTCCAATAGGTGTCACCATGAATAATACCATTGCAGTATTAAAATCAATAATAAGAATATTAGGAGGGCATTATAAAATGTCAATACAATGAAAACCACTTAAATGAATGCTTGATATAAAACAAACTGACTAAATATACTAAGCTATAATTTAAAAGAATAAATTCACAACCCTGTGTATAACAGTTTGGACATTGCAACTCTACCATTCATAAAAGCAGTAGACTGAAACTAATAACCAAAAAAGTTATGAAGAAATCATTATGCATTCAGAGAGAAAATATTCAGAGAGTATATGATATGTCTGAGGAAAGTATAAATATTGTAAGTGGTTTGATATTACATTTAAGATAAAGCCTTTGTGTTGCAAGTGTCCAAAATCTGCTTGCAAATATCAGTGCCTGTCTTCCTTTGAGGTCGGCTCTAGCCAGACACGCAGCTGAGGCTTGGCAGGATACGTGCACCGTGTATAAAGAAATCAACTGCCCGGCCCTAGAAGAGGACTGGAAAGTCAAAATTCCAATTTTCCAACATGAAACATCCTGTCAATCTGTGGCCATTGCTTTTCCATTTCAGTGGAAAATTGGCACAAAGCTGAGGGTCTGAGGACAATTCTCTGTGCCTTCGGCAGCTGACAATGAAGCAAAAAAAGAAAGGCCAGATGTAAGCTTTGAAAATGTAGCACCTGAATATAGCCAGTCCTGTTTGTGTGGAATAGCAAGCAGAACAAAAATTTGGGGGAAAAAAGGCATAGTTATAGTATTTAATCTCCATTCAGCGGACTGAGTGAAATGCCCTCAGTCTGAATTGGGTTTGGCATTTATCCTGGCACACACAACAGCGAGGTGGGTGCTGGCAGCCGCCTGGTGTGCAGCATTTGTCCCTGTGCTGGAGCTTCTCTGTGTCATGGCTGTGCCCTGGGGCAGGGAGGAGGATTGCCTCTCCTCCAGCCCTGTAGCTGGAGTGGGGAGAGGAGGGGTGGGGAAAACAAACTTAAGGATGGCTCATCCTGAGCAACACTGCTCCTCAGAGACAGGCCTTGCCCCGGAAAGCAATAATTTAATGTAGAAAAGCAACTTTACATTTCTTTCTGTCCCGTGTGTTGTGCTGGCTGGGTGGAAGGGCAGCAGGGCGTGCAGCCAGGGCCAAACCCCTCTCCCCACAGCCTGAGCTGGGCAGAGCCCACAGTGGAACCGGCAGGACACTGGAGCAAAATTTATCATTAAACTGAGGGGGATAAAGGTACTTCAGAGAAACATCCAAGTTCTCAGCTCTGGCTGACTTTCCATTTTTGACTGCCCATGGTGGCAATCTCCATTCCCCACCGCACAGGGTTTGCTGCTGGAGATGCAATGCATTTGAAAGTTTACCTGGGAATTCCATAAATCAGAATTGTTAATCTGAATGCTTTTATTACCAGAGTTGTCTTCAGCTACATCTGCCAAAAAAGTTTTAAGACAGCTCAGGCTTATTTGCCCAAAACCATTTGACATTTACTTCATTACTCGATGGACTGCATTCCCTTTAAATAAAATTTCCAGTGATCTGGACTTTCACCATGAAAATCTGTACAGTGAACTCCTAGTTTATTATGCCTACTTGAAAAGGGTAATTTAATAAGGCATCAGTACAAATACTTAATTGTGCAATGGCTATTGACAATGCCTTTAAACAGTTGCATATTTGCCAGATTTAGCTAATGGAAGTAGAATTGCCACTTAATGTCTCAGTTTGCACTGGCTGAAAAGAAATTGTATTTGACATTCCTTTGGCTTTTAAAGGACATATTTGGATATTTACAGTCAGATTGATCTTTTGTTGCATTTATGTTTCTTGTGTGAAAAAGTATGAAGTAATTTAGATGGAGATACTTATTTACACATACAGTATTTGTAATAGCCTCACTCAGTCTGATGTTTCACAGACTTGAGATATTGATATCAGGGAGAGTTGATGGAAAAATAACTTGACAAAATCTATTTTTTAAAAAATGTATGGATTTGTCAAAGGTGAAACTTGTAGCAACAGGCTACCCTTAATGACATTACCATTTATAAGAGGTTTGGAAAAATTTAAATTACAAACAGTTCTTACAGAATTTTGCATCGTTCCCTACAAAATTGGTTTCATTATGTTTCCTTTTGAAATTAAATTTATAACAAAATTAAAGAAAAATTTTAAAAGCAAAATGGTGGCATTTTGAACATATGAAAACAAAGTATTCCATAAGGTGAACTTTTTCTTAGGTTTTTGGTTCAAAAAACTTTTAAGGTGTTTCATTCTGATTTAGGATGCAAATGAGGTCTGCAATACTGAAAATGGAAAAAAACTCATATTGAGTTCTAGTGCAGATACATTTAGCTAATTTCATATTCTCTGTTAGAAATATAATTACTTATCTCTGTACTTCCCCTTTCCTCACACTTCATTTAAGAAGGAATTTTCTTTTTAATAAAGCAACTTATCACATTAAGAGGTGCAATTGAATTACATGCATTGCAATACTGCAATTTTTTCAATTGTAATGCATGTACTGTCAAGTGTGGATCTACTTTATTCTGATGAAACAATTCTTTTGCATTTTTTTCTGTAAATGTTAAGGTTTGTCTGTAGGTTGATATGTAAAGAAGTTTCTACTTTGAATTTCTAAATTGTTAACATATAACAAGAAAACATTAGCACCTGAAGGTGTCTACTGACTTGTGAATGACTCTAAATGAGCCCTTGAATTCTACATTTTCCAGAATCCAGGGAAATTCATCCCAACTTTTTTGTCTAGACCAGTTACATCACACATAAACAATCCATAGTGATAAATACCCGTATTTTTGGTCCTAAATGCTTATTCAGAGACCTATGAACAGGCCTAAACACAGTAATTCATCTGCAGGCACCTGGAGAATGGCTGAAGGTAAATGGTGGAAGAAGTTCTGTCAAGTTTGCAGGGCTGGAGCCATTATGTGCTTTTAAGGGAATAATCAAACTTCAAATTAAACATGGGAATATTATTAATAGTCAGTGTATGGAATGTATTCTAATGCTGTAGTGATATGTTTGAATAATTCAATTATTTATAATAACTGCAGGTCCATTAGCTCTGAAAATATTAATTTCAGACAACATAGAAGGACCTCGATTAAAATAAATAAGGATTTATTAATCAGATGAGGATTAACCTATGAGATTGATGCTGTGTGCTTTGTACCAGCCAGTCTTTTTCATTGGGTTTTGTTTTTAAATTCAGTAGTAAATTCTGATATCTGTTATGAGTCTACTCTGTTTAAAACCTCACACAATTGTTATTTAGGTATTGAAGGGTGAATGGATTTTTTTTGCCTGTAGTTTTGGTGGGTTAACTTTGCTCATGTGTATGCCTTGATAGAAATAACCATTGGAACGGAGAAATAGCGGCAGGAAGATTAATACCTGGATTCTCATCTTTCAAGGCTTCTTTTGTGGCATAGAGAGGAACTGCCTTCCCATTTCATAAGAGGATTTCCTTTTGTACCTCCTCTTGCTTGGGCAGCAACATTCAAACTGTGAATTCAGCTCACTAGTTTCCCTCCCTTTGCACTGTTTTTCCTAACTTATTTTATTTGTGTCTTCTTCAGAACACCTGGTTGGTTGCACGTCAGTTGACTTCTCTCTGAGAAGAGCTTTGTATTTCTGGGCATTTCTGTGGGCCCATACTGCAGTGTACTGTCTTTTTCTGCACACTTCATAATGACCACAGAGAAAATTCATTGTCTTTTGTGACTGGTCTGTGCTGGACCATTCCTTAACTCCAAGTGTTCTTGAAATGCAGACATTACAGGCTGATAAGGAACTATGGTTAGTTTAGAATATCAGATATTTCCCCTGAAGGAGATCATTGCCTACAATGCTATCGTTAGTCATGCACTGAAGCATGGAGAGGGGCAGAATACAAAATGACAGTACCAAGTTATGAAAATAGGATAAAGGATGTAGCAATAGAGAAACTAGATCATGACCCTGGAGTCCAGCAGGGTTCCTCATTCTGTCCTCGGTGGTATAAGGGCAGCTCAGCCCAATGGTGCAATGACACAAACTGCCACCTGGGCTACAGGGGCTCACATTTGCAGTTTGCTCTCAGCTGATTCAGATTTGCCAAAGTTCATTATTTCAACATTAAGCAGCACTGGAAAATTCCACTCACTGCTGGAGAGAGATTCGCAGCTAAAAATAGTGAAAAGAAGCCACTGTCTATGGATTATCTATGAAAATGTGTATGTAGTATCTCCTGTGTAGAAACAGGTATTTGTTTGTGTGTGTACATTCATTTTTTTGGTGTTTTTCAGCAGGGAAGCTGATATTCCAGACTCTCAGGCATACCCTGTTTCTGTTGCATAGGTGTTGCCAGATCATTGAGAAAGTTCTTCTGTTGAGATGTGGGGCACACAAGCTCTGTAAGGGAAAACTATTTCATGCTTCCACAGAGAACAAGTCTGTAACCAAACTTTCATTTAAAAGACTGTAAATATCCACAGGGAAGATAACAATTTTCTCTTCTTGCCACCGTTTTGTTAAAAAAAAGAAAAAAAGAAAAACTAATAATAGAGGAAAAAAACTTACAACAAGGAGTAATAAAAAGGTAATCCATAGTCTGGGGCCTTGTGTAAATGCAGTAAACATAAAGAATTTATTAAGTTTTTCTTATTCCAGGTGGAGATTGTTAAAGGCAGGCTTACTTCCCCTGAACTGTTCAAAATTAACTTTCTTGGAGTACAAAGTTTCCCTAAATGTCTTAAAAGTCAGCCTCAAGCTGGATGGTCTGATAAAGTGATAGCTGAAGCAACAGAAGCGCAGTGAAAATTAGGAGAAAGTCAGCATGGGGGGAAGCTCTGCCCCTAGCAGGCTCCAGGACGAGCAGGCTGGTGCCCCCCAGAGGGATTGACCCCTCAAAGATGGAAACCACACTGGGGAAAACCAAACCAATATCTCCAAACTTGTCCTCAGAAAGAAAAGAAGAAAATGTAGAGGAGATCCAGCCAGGGGCACAAAGGAGCTGGAACAGCAGCACCCTGGGCTTGGTTCAGGTCAGGCATTTTCTGCCTCTTCACTGCCACTGCTTTGCCGCTGTGCAAGTTGTGAGTCAGGTCTTGTTCCCTCCACTCCAAATGCTGTCCCTCCCTTCCCTACACCTCTCAACACCCTCCCACTTCCTCCAGAGCAGGGACAGACAACCTCTGCTGGGTGCTGGGACTTGGCTGGGTTGTGCGTTCAACACCTCATCCCTGCTGCCTGTGCTCTCTGTTGAGATTACTGCCTGCTTGAGACAGACTTTGTAGGGGTTTTTTTTACAGGCTGTAAAAACAGGGTCTAATTTTAGGGTTTCCACATAATGGCTATCATTATGCACTCCATGGTAAGTCCAATTCCTCATAATTAATTAAAACTACTCAGGTAGGAAGGTCGAGCAAAAAATTCTTCCTGTTGGTTTGAAGCACTTTTTCCATTTGCTTGTTAATATTCTTACTGATGTTGAATTGCTGTGGCTGAGACCTCTTTCTACCTGGCATTTTAGATGATTTCTGGCACAGTGATTTCATAAGGACAGGACTTGATTCTGACAATTTTAAGAATTTGTGCAGTCTCAGCTAATGAGACTCTTCCTGTGGAAGACCCCTAGCCTGCCCATGCAAATGCATCCTTTTCTCTTCCCATCATGTTCAGTGAAACCTGTTATTCTGATTCTTCCTACCAATGACATTTCTGTTATGTTGTCCATTATAGTTGAGGTAAACCTTGTGTCCTATTGAGGAAATCAGAAGAAAAACATTTGAAAGCTCACATCTTTCTAAGCAATCAAAAACTTGAAAAACTTTGCTTGTTTGTTTCACAACATAATGTGAGTCTATTTATAACTGAAATATAAATAATCTTCATTTCCACGCTGTATCAAATTTTGTACTTACTGAGATTTCCAGATGTAAGAATCCCTCAACTACAGGTCAGTAGGCAAGAACCAGTATTTTTTTTCTGCAGGCAAAATTAAGATCCTTCTCAAATCTCATGTTTTTAAGGCAAACTGTTAGAGTTTATCAGGTGTGCTATGAAAAGCTACACTGAATATCAATATGTAACACTGGGGTGAATCCTCTTTTTTTTGAATCCTCCACAAAATCTCATAGCTGCATACTCTGCTCGACTCATTGTTAAGAGTGTAAACCACAGGAAGGCTTACCAACATCAAATGAGACTGTATTTCAGACATGAACAAAGGAAAATGGCCGCTTTGGATTGCACACACCTGATTTTGCAGCAAAATACCTGGGCCTATTCCCTATAAATTGCCCATTTAATTATTTTTTTATTATTGATAGTATTACGTGTGCTAAGAGATCTTGCTGAGTTCACAGGTTACCCTGGTAACAAAAATGAGTGTGCACATTTTTCTGCATCTGACGAAGCTGAGTTTGTAGCTCAGCCTCAGCACACACCTCTCTTGCTCCTACCTGTAGCACAGACAATGGTTACGTGTATGAATGAGGTAAAGGTGATCAACATCAAATTGAAAGATTACATCCCTAAATGCCACCATTGCGTGGTAGCTGGGAAATTTATAAATATTTAATCAGTTCTGAAATTAACAGAGAAAGACAGAAATTGCACAGTGCTTCTCGGGTGTGCAGAGCCTGGCTGCTTGGCAGGGTGGCATGGCACACACTGCCTGCCTGCTCCGAGATCCAGCCCAGGCACACAGCAGCCAGCTCCTCCTCAGCCCAGCTCTGCTGCTCGCCTGCGTGGTGAAGTCGCCTGCACACACAAGCACAGCTCAGTAAAATCAATGGAAGCATTTCCATGAGGCTCAGTGGGTTTCGGATTGCGTTTGCTCTGTGCACCGTAAATGACAGCTGTAACAGGGCGGTGTGGATTTGTCGGTGCAGGCTTCACTGTGGCATGAGGATGTGGCAGAAAGTGGTCAGTGTCATGGAATTATAAAATATCGTTCCTGTACATAAAATGGAGTCCTAAGTTCACCCTACACCTGCTGTGCTGCAGAGGAGACAATGATCACTTAGTGGATTCCCCTATTCTTCGCACAAATTTAGTGGCAGAATTCAGTTCCTGGTTACAGACTGCTGAAAAGGGAATTGCTACTCAAAGCCAAATTCTGCCCTCACTTGCCAGATTGTAAATGCACAGTGAACTCTCTGCTGAAGTCATCTGTGTTTGGAACACAGTCATCTGTGTTTATATGGCGTAAATGACAGAGGATTAGGAACTATATTATAAAAATTCAGCACTTGCGGTACTTTGTGAGATAATGCACCAGGCCATTAAAACTTGAGTGGATATGTTCATATGTTATCCTAAGAAAAGTCTACTTTTGATCTACTTTAAGATTATTTGTGGTGTTATGTCTTCATTGTAGCATTGATGATAATAGCATTAACACTGCAACCCCTTCTGATGTGGTGTCAGTTACGCTCTTCACTTTCATGGAGTAACACTTTGAAATTTCAAAATACTTGAAGATACTGTAGCAGCCAGTGCTGCCAATATAGCATGGAACTGCTACTTCACAATTCAAGTAGTCAGCTATTGACTCGTGGCAATCTATATCTGCATTAAAATGGTGAGTTTTGGATTAATGTGGAGCTGAAAGCCCAACTGAGGCTCTTTGCTGCCAGCCTGTCTCTGTAATTGCAGCATGGATTTCACCAACCACAAAGGGCAAAATGAATGTGATCATCCCCAGCAGTCGATAGCACATTGATTTTTTTCACTCTACGATTCGCACAAATATTGAAGCTCATTTTTTAAGCAAGGAGGATTATTAATCTACATTTCTTTAAAAATAAGTCCATTTTGAAGTATGGTACCTTGCAGGGCTTGTTTAATGTGCGATATGCAAATCAGATAAGCAAAACATTATTTTATTTCTTTTTAACCAAAAAGTGGCATTCCCAGCAGGCTGTGAAACCTCATCCTCACCATTGTGCTGTCATGTGTCGTATTGTTTGGTTAAGAGATTAAAGAAGGAAATGTTGGCGGGGCTCATTCTGGTCAATGGTTGGCGTTTTCTTAGTTTGGTTTCATTTTCACTAACCCTGAGGTTGTAAACAGACTGTGTACAGCATCACCTGTGGTTCCTAAGATGAAACAATGATTCAAGACCATTTCTTCCCTAAATGGATGCAGTTAATCTGTGGTATAACAAATACACTCTAAGTCAGGGATAAAAAGAATGTTCCTGACAGGTAGCAGTAATGTTTCTGAGAACTGCAACATTTCTTTTCATCATTGGCATCACCTGTTTCTGGAATTATGTCTTCAACTGTGTGACTGTGAGAAAGCTTCAGTATTAAGGACTAGATTTAATTCTCTACCCTCTGTATGTATACCAATGGACAGTCATTAAAATGTTCCAGCTGTGAAACGGGCTGCTGACCTGCAGCAACATATATTCAGTCAGTCCTTGATAAGCTGTAGTCACTTGCATGTGAATGTAATATACTGGCTATAAGTTGATTTGTTTGCTGTAGATTTTCCTGATTCTGATTTTACCTTCCTAATTCTGCAGATCAGAATGCAGTAAATTTCTCCAAGTCTGCATTTCCACATTACTTGAGTCAGCTGCTGGGCCAACTTTGTGCTGTATTTGGTCTGTTTGTTGAAACTTTTCTCAAGGGAAGGGGAACCCATGATAAGAAACATTCCAGGAGTGGCTTTAATGAAAAAGTAGCAAACGAGCACAAATTAGATTACCTTTATAAATGTCTAAGGTCAATCAGGGCTCTCCTTTTCCTTCCTTCATCCCATGGCAGTATTAATGAATGCAAAACTCCTCTTTGCTGAGGGGCGGCCTTGAATATCAAGTCTTCCTTTGGATGGATTTAATTCAAACCCCTGGTAAACCTTGAAACAAATGTAGGGTGATAAAATACAATGGGAAAAAAAAAAAAAAACCAAAAAAAAACAAAAGAGAGAGACAGACATTTGCTTTGGTCTTTTCAGAAGCGCTGAATTACACTCTCAGAAATAAACCCTTTTTCAAGGCAGTATTTCTTATTTCCCTCCATGTTCCCAGTTAAGTTGATGAAGAACCTTTCATGAGTCAGAAATGCTCTTTTAGGTAAATGTGACTGAATAAGATGCATTTGAAGCTGATCAGGCTCCTCATAAACTCTGCTTCTGGTTGTAACTGTTTGTCCCAGTAAATCCTCAAAGTAGAGCAGTTGCTGTGTGTCATTAGCTGTGTGTTTGCTTTCCTCAGGGTGTTTAGCTACTTTCGCTGCAGCTTTTATTGCACTTAGCACTACAATAACATCTCAAAATGCCCTACCTTCAATTCCAGAGAGCGGTCAAATGAACAAACATTAGTCACACAAAAAGATAATTCCCTGAAATAAAATACCTTTTCTACTATGATCTAAAGAAGATCAAAATTCAATTTCCTTTCCTTCCCTAAATGTAAGAATACCTTCAAATATGAAACATTTAAGGCGTGAACTGTGCTTGCTGCTTTTAGTGTGCAGAATAACGGGACTGCAGTTCTCAGCTCAAAGCCTTGTAATAAACCCTGCTGCTGCAAGGGCAGTTCCAGACTGAGTAGGTGGTGACTGGTTGACTTGTTCTGAGAATCTTCTCTTCTTTCTTTCATGATAGTCACCTGCCACAGAGGATGAATTGTGATGAAAGACAGCAAGTCCTGCAGAGCCTTCCGGGCATAATAAATAATGTAGTATAGCAGGTGTATATAAAACAATCTCTTAACTGATTATATTCTGAGGTGACTACTTGATTACGTTGTGAAATCCCTTGGCTGGACTTTTTCCACTATTCTGGACATTTGGAAATAGAAGGAAATTTTCCAGAGGTACTCAAGCAGAGGTATTGTGGCCTTCCCCAAAGGCTCTCGTCTATCTACTATTTATGCCCTTTTATCTCCTGCTGTGTTTTATCTAACTTCCTGCTGTCCTGCACACATCCTCCTGCTTCCACTCTAAGTGGGGATTTCAGGTGACATAAAATCACTTCAGAGGACTGATGCTGACTGACCAACAGAAAAAATGGCCTCAGGGCATAATTTGGGAAGGCGTGGAATTAAAATAATGTGTCTGCAACATAGCAAAACAGCTCACATACTGGCTTTGTCTATTCATAAAATGAACAGCAGAGTTCCCAACATGCAGGAGCCTTTGTGTGGGCAGAGTCCTTCTGAACAGTGAGGTCAATTTTTGCAGTGTCTGTCTGTGATGCTGTTGACAAGGTTGAGAATAACTTTGTGTGTTTCCAGAGCCATTTCTGCTGCATGGCTATGTAGCTTCTGATCAGTGACCTTCGCTCTTGCCCTTTTATCAGTTCTTTGATGATGGACAGACTTATCACAGGGAAAGAGACAATATCCTTAAGGGGAAAGGTTATTCGTATTTCCAGCAGATTTTACCTGTAAGATCATGGACATAATACACATTTAAAATAGTAAATTTTCACAAGGGAGGATCATGTCCCACTGGGTAGTAAAGAGCACTTGCCTAATTTTTCAGGAATGTTTTAGTCCCTTGACTAATCAACTAGTAGTTGTAAAATAAATTCATTACATTAGAATGTACTTTTTAAATATAATTCAAACTGAAATAACTTTATCTGTTTGCTTTTCTATTGTTTCAGGGTATTTGCAGTCACTGTCATGCTGAGTTTGTTTATTCCTTCTGGGTTTGCTTCCATCTGAGTCTCTGCATACTTGAATGTAATAGTAAAGCTTTTAAGAAAGACAGGATGGTCTTGGGTTAGAGCACAGTAATAGGATTCTGGAGATCTCAGGTCTCAGTGTGATGCTGCCACAGCCTTCCTCTGTGATCTTAGGCAGATTACTTAGTCTTTGACTGTTTCCTCTTCTCTGTAAAAGGCACATTAGGATATTAAGCTCTTGGAGAGTCTTGTATTAAAAGTATATATTTTTAAAAGTACAAAAAAAGGATTTTGTAAGGGCAAAAATCAGCACCCCACTATCCTGAAGCCATGAGGAGAAGGATGTTGGATCCTTTTCCAGAGCAATGTTGCATAATAAGCTCTCAATTAAAACTGTAATGTGAGAAAAGAATACCTGCATTTTGCAGTGCTGGATAGCTAATGAGCTGTGCAGAAGAAAACAGCCCAAGAACAGTTACAGAAATGTGTTCTGTGCAGTTTAGCTCATTTGTTCTTAGACTTATCTGCCTTGTTTTAGCTAAGCACTGAGAAGAGTGTCATCACTTAGACTACTGAGATTATCAGTGTGCAGCTTAATATAAGCTTATGTATAATATAAGCTTTATATGAACAAGATCCAAAGACTTTTGTATACAGAGCATCACGTAAAGCACCTCCCCATTCCTATGCAAGTGAATAAATATGTTTTCTTCATGGTTAGAGAATCTTCTTTACCTACTTATTGATTAGCTAAGTCGAGCAAACTTGTTAACCTTACCTAATGCATTTTCACCCTTCATTTCCTGCAGCCTTAGTTTAAAATTTGTACTTACGTGAAAGGACTCTTCCTTTTTCCACCAGTGACTCCACAGTGTGTAGCTGTGGGTTGCATTGACCCCTGTTCTCCAGCTCTCTTTAAAACCACCTCAGATATTTCTGTGGAGGCAGAAGTGTCAGAAGAAGGGTACAGATTCTCCCTTGGTCCCTTTTCTAACAGAGTACAGAAGACAGGACTCATTATCTGGGCACTGTCAATAGCCAGAATGATGGTCCCAGCTCTTACCATTGCTGAATGCTCCTGTGTGACCCTCATGGGACCGAGATTTACCCCCAGCCCCCAGAGGGAGATGTGAGGCCTGACCTCAGCCCAGTGCCAGACTGGCATCTGACTGATGCTGTCCTTTGACAGTCCCAGGGAGCAGCAGGGGAGTGCACACCCTCGGTTATTGAGGAGGCTGTGTGGGGAGGCAGGGGGAGCTGCACTGCTGACTTGCTACTCCACACAAAGAACTGCCTAAACTGAGTAAGGTTTGGGAGGAATGTAAAAGGTATCCAGATATCAACATAAAAGGTGTCATTCCTAAAGTGTGTGGGAATAAAAGACAAATGGTAATAGGTCATTCTGGAATCAGAATCGTAATGACAGAAAGAGAGCTGGGAATGAAAGAAAGGGCAGATAAATGTCAACAGTTAGGGAGCAGAGATCATGAACTCTCTCAGATGGAAGAAAGTGCTCAGAATATTCAGCAAAAGCAAGTTCGATTGTAAAATAAACTTCATACCTTCAGTCTGACTGCCTGAATAGCAATGTTTTCCAAGGTATTGTGACAGCTAGATGAAGGAAAGGGAAAATCCATCAGAGATGAGAGATCCAGCCAACCCATGGAGTAAATGATAGTGATACACAGACACAGATACTCCTCTAAGATGCTGATGGCAGATTGTTTTGTCTCCTGAAAGAAAGGCGATGATCCTTCTCAAGCCAAAGTACACGCTAGCAAAAAGGGGAATGTAAAGAGGGAAAAGTAAACAGGTATGGAAAATGAATGTAAAGCATATGGATGGAAAGAAGGGCTTGTCCTTCCCTTATGGTGAAACATAACAACTTCCCTGCGAGTTTATAGAGATGAACAAATGTCAGCCAGCTGACAATGCCACCTATGAACATGTGCCTTGTGCAGTATTGATAAAAGACATTTGCCCACAGGAAGCTGGTACTCATCAGGTGTTAACAACTTGTGTTTTTTTCTTAAGTATCACTGAAGATGACCAAGAGGTTTCAGGACTGACATCAAGATGTGCCAACCTAGATCAGCAGAGTGTAGAAGTCAACAGCTTCCATGACAGGTTGATGGCTTATAAATAGTGTCTGAATGCAGTTCCTCATGCACATAAATTGTGGTATTTTTTTGTATTGGTTCTTGAAGGTGGTGGCATTAGACTGCTGGAGGGTGCTGATGTACCAAGGGAGCCAAGCTGGTACCCTCAGCAGGAGTTTTGCACCTTCCAAAAACTGAGGCACTATAAAGTCCATGTGAACAGCCCACACTGACATATAATCTTTTTTTTTTTTTTCCATTAATAAAGAAGACTGTTCCAGAGATTCTTAATAGAATTCATTTGAAGTACATTAATTTAAAAAAAAAATTTAAAATCCATAATGTTCACAGCAAACGTGCAGTATTTGACAGATAACAAATCACATTACCTCAGCTCTGAGGCTGTCCATCAGACACATTTGATATGGAAGCGGTTGGTTTGAACTGGCTTGAGAAATTAGAGGGCACAAACTTTATAGCAAATGATGGGGTAGCTTTATTTGCTCTGTTTCTGTTTGTATGCTATCACTGCACAGTCCTGTTTTGACAACCATGCCAGTTATTTTGGTCCATAATTTGATCTTTTTGACTAAACATTGAGTATTCATTGTTTTCTAACTTATTAACAGTGTCTATTTGGTCAGCTCTGATATAGAATATCCTTCTTGATCTCTGATCAGATATCTGAAAATATTCAGCATAAGGGTGGGAGGGGAGTGGTGTTAAGATGGTTATACAAATACTCAAAACAAGTGTATCCATGTGATTATCAAAAATTAGTTTCCTTAACACAAGAAGAAAGTATCCCATGAGCAATTCAGATGACCATACAAGATAAAATGCATGATCCAGACAAAATTAACTTCTTTCTTAATTTGAACAACTATTGTCAAACCACTCTTCTTTTTGTAGCAATTGCCCAGCTCCATCCAGAGCCTTGCGAATCACAATAATAAAGAAAAAAATAACCACTGCCCCAGCTGGAGAGATGATCAAATGCTTCTTACCTTTCTGACAAACTATTTGTCACTATTTTTCCTCTCCCACAGTGACATTGCCTTGTCATTGGTGTAATTTTTTAGCATTTCAAAAGCTGTTGTTGATCTTCATACAGAGATTATAGATCTCTGCAGCACTTCTCCTTCATTATTTGCAATTTACATCTTTCCCTACAGTCTAAATACTGTAATAGTCCCTCTCTCATATTTTGTCCTGCTGTTACTTTATACTGCTCCTTTGGGACTTGCTGGTGAAATTAATATGATTCGATTCAGATTTTTAATTACTGTAAAAGCTGTGTGGAGTGGGTGAGTCATTTGGGCACGGACCTCATCAGAACTCTGTGGCTGCTGAGCTTTCTCAGGAGAATGGTCTCACTCTTTGCACCCCTCTGTCCTGGGGAGGCACCGAGGGGGTTCAGGGTGGGGCCAGCTCCCTGCCAGGGTGGGCAGAGAGGCTGCAGGGAGCAGGCACGTGTGCAGCAGCACAGCCTTTACCAGCTGCTCTGCAACTCCTGCCACAGCTTTAGTCTGGGCTGACTTGCAGCTCCAAAATCTGCATTTGAAAGTATGCCTTTCCAAATAGGTCATTTTCAATGCAGACTAACTTTGGGATACTTTTGAATTGGTTTTGCATATTTTTAATCTTATATTGTTAATCCTTAAGTAATAAATAGAATTGCTCTGGTTGGATGCTCTTCTCTGCTGCTGTATAGTATTTCTGAGGTTCCTTCTGCCCAGAGAGGGCTTCAGGGTTAATTTATATCCATTTAGCTAACTGGTGAAATTTTAGCGCTTGTTCTCTTTTATGTCAGACTAAGACTGATTATGCAAATTTAGTTCATGCTTGTAAATTCATCAACACAAATTAAACCAATGTATGAATACTCTCATGGAAATGTTGCTGCTGTTTAATCAAATCAGTATCAAACAACACTTCCCGTGCCTTTGTGTACAGGCCAGGCCTTAAAGGCTTTAGATCACCTAACAAAAAGTGAACAAGTCACCTGCTGAAGCCTTAAATTCTTTGGGAAAAGCTCCCTCTTTCGCAAAGTGAATTTTACAGTACCAAGCACAGCAGGAGACTCTTCACACACTACCTCACTGCAAGTCCTACACAGCAATGTACACATTCATTTTGTAAGTACATAGAAGCTGTGCTGATTATTATGGCAGTTACATAGCATCCTAATTAGGTTTCTTGGTTTAGGGGGGCTTGTCTTTGCTGTAAAGAAAATCAGATTCAGACAGTGGAACTGATTTCTAAAATCATCTACAAATAAATTCATCCCTGGGCTAAAAGCCAAACTGAGCCTCCAGATACATGTGAATGCAGGTCCCATTTTCCTAAGAAGAAATGTCTGTGTTCATTGAAGAATAGAATTTTTCTGTTCAGAAGCCTGGCAGAAGTTTTAAGGGCAATGAGGGAAATAGTATTTATAAAAGCAGGCATCATTGCAAAGAAGAGTGCTCACACTGCTGTGATTTCAAAAGGTGATCCTGAATACTTATCAGCAGGTGAAGCACAGAGTGCTTAACTTCTCACCATCAAAGAAGAATTCTAGCAGAATTTCATAGTGAATTAGGGAGAGAGATAAAGCAGCTTAGGGGATCACACTGTTTTCCTTGTTCTAATGAACTTTTTTGTTGATGATGAGAAGTTACTCCTTCCATGTTCCTTCCTGTTGTCACAGATCCAGCAGTGCTGCCAAGGCTTCATCCAAACACAATAATTGGTACAATTCTTTTTTGGTATTTTATTGTTTTATTATTTAATGCATCCTTCTTTCTCCTCTGTACCTTCCCTTTCAGTGAAGATAGAGAACTGGAGGACTTCAACCCTAAGGGGGTTAGAAATAAGAAAGCACACAAAAAGATTCCCTATATTAGTTCATTTTAAGAATCTCACATTCTTTCAACACAGCTCCTTTTTCTTTTTTAGGGCATTCGTTCCTTCTCAGTGTTAACAGCACTGAAAGTGAGAAGGTATTTGTGACCTCCACCCACAATCTTGGTGGAAGGAGACGACTTTCACTTGAATTAAAAGAAGTTGTATACAGTATTCAGTGTCCCATAAGTAGCACTTCTACCTAATACTTGACCTTGGCTGCACAGCCAAATCCACACTGCAGCAGTAGTAGTAGCCTTGTGAACACAAATCAAAATGCTATTTAGTGTACTGCTCACAGTGATTATTGGTTTTGTCTTAAAAAAAAAAAAAATCATGGTTCTTCCAAAATTAACTGCAGCTGAAAAATAAACCAAGAAGGGCTTAAGCAAACAACTGTTTCTGAAGTAGGGAGTGCCCTGGGAGCCCTACAGTGAGGGCAGAACTCATATTGCAAATTATGCTTTGATACATTGCTAGGTATGGCAAGATACCATATATTAATTCCATTTTAATTAATGCAATTATATTGTGTGACATCTACTGAAATATATATAATCACTTCATAATAAATTGCCAGGTGATTTATGTTGCTGTTTAGCTCTTCAGAACATCTATTTGGTTGCCAAACTCCCAGGCTGGATGTGTGAAACTCACCATTGCAAGATATTTGCTCCATTTTTTCCATCTCTTGTGAATGTTTCCTTCCTCTACCAGGAATTCAATTTTATTAAATCAGCTGTGAGATTCCTGTGCTTATAATACAACTACTTATTCAACAATGTTCCTATTTTGTTTTGATGAGAAATGAATGTTATACTCCTGGCCAGCAGGATTTGAACCCAAGTGCTGCACGTCATCATTACAGTAACTGGGGGAAAAAAAATTTAAATATGAGCTGGCTTTATACATTGCTGCAACTAAGTGTCTGCACTGAGATTTCTGGGAGGGATTTAGGGTAAGGATGTCATAGAACAGGGTATAAGAATTAGAAGAAAGCCCCTCTTGGCCTCATCCCAAATTGGAAAGTGTTCCTGAAGCTTCTGAAGAGTCAAGCACATGGATGGAAACAATCAAACCCATCCATGTATTCGTAAGAAGGCTAAGGACTGGAGAAAAGAGCCATGATATGTGACGGGATACTAAAATAGCTCAAACTTCCACGGTTCAAGTTATTCCTGGCACTTCCTGGCATTTCTGGGGTAGGATTCCTGGGACAGGCAACCTTTGCTGGCATGGTAATTTAGCAGACATATCCTAAGTTTCAAGAGGGAAAAAATTATCCATGAAGTCCAAGATTGCATCACAGTTCTGCTATCTAGTAGCAATCCAGTAAAAAATGTTCCTAGGTAGATACTGGTTTCACAGATATGAGAACATAAACTGAGCCAGTTTTCTGTGAATAACCCTGGTTTCTATGTGTTTTGTGATGAAACTTCCATCCCATGATACTGAATTTTATTCCATTGTTTTCTCATGCTGTCTGTATGACAGTTCAATGCTCTTGTTTCAACTGATGGAAAATGTTTCAATTGAGACTTGGATTTGAAGGGATATTGTGTTTTTCGAAGTATTTTCTTGGAGGCAAGCATTTCAGATTTTCCTTCAGGATGTTTGGTTGAACATCTGTGGCAGTCATTTGTTTTAAACATCACTTCAAGTCCAAACTTCCCTTTGAGAACTGGCTTGTCTGAGAATTGGTAATGGAATCTTCTATCTACACAGATGACAGTGCTTAAATGTTATTAACATTTAAGAGTTTCTTGCATTGTGTGCCATGGTTGCTCTGAGTATGGGTCTCTTCCCAGTAATATGTGCTTTTGGGCAAGTTCATCATCACTCTGTGTCTGGGATTTTTGAGAGATTCTATCCTATAGCTTCAAGAACATTGGGGCTGGAAAAAATAATGCCAAAACAATCTTAACAAGACCCCAGTATTGCTGCTCCTGCAGCTTTCTGATCTGCACCGGCCATGGTATTAGATTTGGGTTTGGGGTAGGGCTAAATTTAGGGTGAGGGTTGGGATTAGTGTTGGGGTTGAGAGAGTTGAATATTGGTTTTACCCATACTTCTACCCCCCAGATTTTTCTTCTGATAGCCTCACGGTAGCTGAAGTATGTATGATGTACATTAGAGAAGGATGCAGTGAAATGGGAACCCTTTTGGCTTAGTTCTGCCTGCTGATTGAGGGGAACCAATACATAGTAAGTGAAAAAGATTGGAAACTTTCTTTTAAAATGCACTGTGCTCCCAGCCAAAACCTTAGCATAAATGCAAACAGAGTGAACTGAAGAAACAAAAGAGTATCTCTGGTTTTGCATCAGTAGATTAAATTAGAACTTATTTTATTTTGAGCCTCTTTTGCTGCCTGTTAGTGCCCCTGTTAGTTTAGCTTCCCTTCTGCAACTCTAGTCATTATTGTTTTTCCACTGGTCTGATTCCACAGCTATGAACCTTTAGAAAATACTGGAAAACAGTATGCCACAGCTGGTTAAAATGACAGGTGCTGTTTCTTCATTTTCCATTTTATCATTGCTATTTTCTTTCATGGAAAAATTCCAAACCTACTTTGCTACAGTATGTGCACTATATTTAAAAGAAAAGTTTTAATTTTTCACTTATTACTTTAGGACAGTTAGTGGAAAAGTGCTTTCCTTATATCTATCTAGTGAATGTGTCATTGTCAGCTTTGATTGCAGAGATATTGGGACTCTGACCTTCAACGACATTGCTAGCAAATTTTGACTGACAGCACGCAACACTGCAAACCCCTGCTGCACATGCCCATTCTAGGAAAAATCTTTTCTTTTTTAACAGTGTTCTTATGCTACTGACTGTAGACTATCTTAGGTGCCAAAATACAATGTAAAGCCAGCAATATCTAATTACACTTATCAAATGTGATCTGGAAAGTCATTTGCAGTTCTTGTGTAACCAGTTACACCTTCTGAGGTATATTTTAGTGAGTGCATAGAAGCTATCCTCAATCTAAAAATTAAGAATATGTATCAATAATGTCTGCGTGTGTGTGCTGATACCATGTAGTGTGACCGCTGCTCACATTTACTTGCTCATGCTTTACTGTGTGGAAGAAACATTTTCTCTCACAAGACCATGGTATATGAATGTGTGTTGAATTTGTGGCTGAGGCATTCGCAGGCTCTGAGGGCTGTCTGTAAGTCAGGATGCACTTGGTGTAGGTAGCTCTGCAAGCAACTTCAAGCAGTCAAAAACCCAACAGATTTTGCCTTCCAATCATGGAATCATTTAGATTGGAAAAGACCTGTCAGAACATCAAGTCCTGTCTAATGTCTCCAGAGGAACAGCGTTTATTTTACTAACATCTCACTACAGCAGCCATACCTAGGAAGGCATAGCTTTCCAAAAGCTTCTGCTTGTGCATGGTTTTTGCAGGCTACACCCTGCCCAGTAGGATGGGAAGCACAGCAGCAGTGTGCTCTCAGGGCCATAAGGCTCAGTGGCTGTGGTTTTCACGCAGGGCCCTTTTCAGCAGCTCTCTGCTACTCGCAGGCTGTGCCAGTACAACTCGTGCTTTGCTTGCAGGCTCCCTGCCTGGCTCCCCGGGGACAGGGCTGCTCCAGCCTGAGCCACTGATGGTGACAACAGCCCATCCTCGCACTTCTCACACCCGGAGCAGCACAAGCCCTGCCCGAATGCCAGCTCTTCCTCGCTGGCAAAGCAGACATCCAGGCAGCCGCCCCCACAGGCACACCGCCGGCAGTGGGGCGCTCTGCCTCTGTCCTAGGCTGTCCCTGACTGCCAACGGGACACTGACCAGGGCAAAAGTCAGTGGCACTGAGCCCTGCCGGGCTCAGCCCTGTGGAAGCAGCACACATGCTCTTGCACCAGCCCGGGTGGGAAGAGAAGAATCAGAGCCCCTAAGAACCCCCCCAGTGCAAGCTGCATCCTACCACAGCAACAGTGAGGGCCTCCAGGCCTTGTGCAGATGCAGCCTGCAGCCCTCCCTGCTGACCCTCTTCCAGCTAAAACATTTCATTAGGGGAGCCCAATATCCCTCTTCTTTTCCAGATCTCCCTTGTCTGTCTCCTTGTCTTAAAAATATCCAAAACATTTTAACTGTGTATTCAGTTTTATTTTTATTGACTCTATATGAATAACATCTCTCACCCCTTGACACCCTTGATCAGTTTTTTTATTAAAAATTTTCAGGCTGTGGCTCTTTAATATAATTTTTAATGCATTTTAAATTATTTCTGGAATTTTGTATGGTGTCCCAAATGCTTGAAGGGAATAAGGATAAATAAAATTATTTTTAGTACACTATAAAAGAAACTGGAACACTAATGCTGCAATGATAAGATAAAGCACATGTGGAATCCCTTTTCCTATACTCCACGTGCTTCAAAAAATTCTGCTTATATGCAGTATTACAAATGAGTTAGACTAACCCAGAATACTATTCCCAGTATCAATCAATAGACTATGAGCACATTAGTATATTAGCAGTTTATGACAGTATTTAGGATCATTTAGTACAATAATGGAATACACTGTCTTCTGAGGTACCGGGCGGTCGTATTGTCTGGCCTGGTGTGAGGCTCCATGTCCAGCTCCTGTGGTTTCCTAGGCAAAGCAAACAGCTTCTGCAGGTACTGATTGTTTTTGCAGTGGCAGTACTCTGTGCAAAGGTCTCTGATACAGTATGTTTGAACAATCATTGCTGTATCTTATCTACTCTAGGTAACAAAGAGATTCAAATTTAGGGGCACAACTGCTAAACAGAATAGTGTCCATTGTGTACAGTTACTTGAATTTTTAAAAGTAATTTTCAGAGCCAGAAAATGCCCAGTGACTCATTCCTTTAGTCTTGACAGTACTTCCTTTGATGGCATATGTTCCAGTCCTGCAAAGACTTAATAAGGCTCTTACTGAAATTGCTTCTGTGGTGAGCAACGGAAGAAAGGAAAATGTAAAATTTGTTAATGGGTATGTTTCTGTCATGGAAAGGGGCTTTATTATATGTCACCTGGGGATCCCTGTATGGCTATCTAATGAAGACTTACTGAAAATGGAGATGGATTATGCAATATTGATACGATTCTTCTACTCATAGAAAAAATGGCTTTTCCAGCTGTACCCTTTACATGCAGGACAAAAAGAAAACAAAACAAAATAACAAATCAGCAGCAACCCAGCAGAAAACAACCAGTGTGAAAGTAAGCACATAGAAATGCATGGTAGCAAGGGGCAGAGAAGGAAGTCCAGTCTGTGGTTCCAGCAGTCATGTGATGTGTCACGCAGAGGAATGAGACAGGACAATATTCAGGCATCCCTCTGTTCTTGGAAGTCCAAGGGGAGACAGAGAGTAGGAAAAGGCAGTCTGCATATTTGTGTGGAATGTGGGGCAAAGTCAAATTCAAGAACACAGCACTGCTGGCAAAAGTAAAACCTAAAATAAAACTGACACCACAGGTTTGGAGCATTTGCTGCCAGTGCTAGAAACCATCCCGAATGCAGGAAGCTGGTTTGTGATGGGAAATGCATTTTGTCTGAGAGAGCCCTCCAGGATGTATCCAGCCACAAAGAAGATGGAGAACTGACATTGCTCATTGCATGAGCATTTACTTGTCATCCACAAGGTCACAGTACTCTTTATTCAAATCCTTCCTGGAAAGCTCCTTTTGCTTCACTGCCTCTGAGGAGGTAATGGCTGGGGAGAGGAAAATGCCCCCTCACTTCTCCCTGCCCCCACAATGGGCTGTAGCAAAATAAACTTTCACATGAATTAGCCCTGTACCTGCACATGCTTGCTGCCTACAGCAAAGAGAAGCTTCCCTTTTTCTTCCCTGTCCCTCCTCTGGCAGGCATCCTAAAAGCACCTGGCAAACTGAAAGAGGGGAGCTGCTGCTGAAGAAACAGCAAAACAAAGACCATTTGGCCCTTAAAGGATTTGGCCCAGAAGTATTAAGACTTCTGACCTGTTACAGGAGAATGAAACTCTCCAGTTAAATTGGTATCTACAGAAACTTTGACCGCAGCAGCTGAGCAATGATACCCACAGGTTGTTGGAGGGGCAGTGGGGATGGTCAGGGAAAGGTTACTCAGAGCTGCAGAAAGTTCTTCAGGTAGCTACACCCAAGTCAATCCTGGACCAAACAAATGCTGGCCAAAGCACTGTTTCTGCCTTTAAAAGCAAGTGTTTGGAAGGGACAACAAAGCCAGTGACCTCCAAGGACAGATTACCTTATGAATATTTTATATACCTAATGAATTTGAATTTTTCTAAGAAATCTAGAAATCATCAAAATTATATTTGAATCTATGCCCCTATTTGCAGCCCTCATTGACCAGATAGTATTCAGGGAGCCTGCTAAACGTCCTCACTTAGTGTTTGCAGTTGTAGCATGCCAGACTTGCCTGAAAACTGTGGTTTAATAGTTTTAATCAGATATACTTTCTACAAGTACAGGAAAAGCTTTTCTTCAGAGAAGAATGATTCTCACACATTTTCCTTTCCCACCTCCATTTTCTCTTTGGCTCTGCTCATAAGGGTTCCCCAGGATCTGGAAAAGCAGAACTCACTGTGACTTAAAGATACTGGGTAGCTACAGGGACTTGTCTAATGACATCTTCCAAAAATCATTTTCTAGGAAAAGAACTTTTCCCTTTATGTATTTATATACAAGCTACCTATGTAAGAGGTATTATATAGAAAGCTATAACCTAGCAAGTTTTGTCAAAAAAAAGGCTTAACCTATTCAATGCATCCACAGGAAGAATAAAAAAATATAAGTATTTTTCACTACGTGAAATTTATTTTTCTCAATAAATCATAATTTCATAATAGTTTATTTTTAATTTGTTCAGAAATAAGTTAGCAGCAATTCAACCAGGACTCTTGAGCATTTAGACAAATACAACAACCAATTTTTTTAGTATGAAAATGATTTTCAATAGCAACACCACATATATCCAAGTATATTCTATAACAACACCATGATATGCACCATTTTTTTCTACTTTTTTTCTCCATTTGTTTATTACTCAGTGTGTATCAGTCTTGTGGACCCTGGATGATTGAAATACATGGCATACATGTCAGACTTTTTTCAAAGCTCATAAATGATCAATATATCTTTGAGAGGGAATCTGATTTCTGATACATTTATGTTAATAAGAATGGAAACATAGGCCACTGGAAATTGAGAGATAAATCAATAGAGAGGTTGGACCTTCAAGAAGTTCAGTGTACAATAAAATAGACAGCAAAATATGCTTGCTGCTTGTCTGCAGAGCTTGGAGTGACTACAGCTGACCAACAAGGTAAATCAAATCTGCTGCCAATACATTCTTCTGCTGTCCAGATAAAACAGCGGACTAAGCCGGTGAACTTTCACCCTTCACCCGAGCTCTCTAAGCCAAAGTACAGATTAAAAAAAATCAATAACCCCAATCGATGGGAAAATATTTTTAGTCTCTAACTGAACGATATGTTTTGACAAGGCCAAAGAGGCGCACAAAAGAATGGGAAAAGATAAAAGACAGAAAATTAGGATTTTGTTTTATTGGTTGAGGTAGGATCACTATTCATTCCCCCTTCCTACAAATCCCATTGACACTGGGTAAAATTATCTCACAGGAAGGAAATAAAATGAAAGGTTGTGAATTCATTAAATTGTCTGATTTACTGTGTATACTTGTAACATGTTATCTGTGCTGGGTTTTGTTGCCATTATCAGACAGTTAACATTGCAAAGACACTTTGCAAAGTGTTAACATGGAAATGGGCACGATAAGCACTTTGCAAGGGAAAAAAACAACAAATATTAACAACTTGTGTCTTTCCCTAATGCTGATTTCCAGCTCTGACTTCAGCATATCTAAGATAAACCAGAGAATACCAGAAGCCCCAAAGCAAAGCACGAAGCTGTGGTACACCGCTCGCAGAGTATGAGGAGTTACAGCTCACCAACAAAGCCATGAGGGTCTTAAGGAGTGGCAGAGGAGGGTTTTCCCAACAGCTCAGCAGCTGTGAATGCTGTGTTGTGCAGGACACTAAATGCCACCTCAGAGTCCTGCCTGGGCAGCAAGGCAGTGCTGTGCCACGGAGTGGGGAACAGGGACTTTTCTCCTCGTTCCTCCTCTCTGCTCCCTCCCACAGAGCTCAGGCTGCAGCCCCTCACTGCCTCACCCCAGTCCTGCTGCTGGCAATGGTGAGGGTCTGGGGGAACCAGGGCTTGTGGGGCACTGCCAGGTGACTGGAGTGGTTCCACGCATGATGGGGAATTTTCAATTGAGGAGAGTTTCCAATTACTTGCATTTAATAAGGTTTATGCAGTGCTTGGACATTTTTTTCCCAAAAGGATGTCAGCGAGCTCTTTTACTCATTAACGTGTTATCTAAGTGGTCTCTGTTGTTCTGTTTACAAAACATGTGAGGGGTGATTAGAGGCAAGCGAAAGGTGATGTTGAAGGGTATGCTCCTTTCAGAGAACAGCATCAGATCTGTTTATGAATGCTGATTTCTGTGGTTTTTTTTGGTTAGAGTGATTATTGTTGCCTCTGCCAAGCCCGCAGGTTGCTGTCAGTCCCAGGTCACTGGGAACCTCCAGGCTGCAAGAGCACAATGGCAAATGGCACACAGGTGTGTGGGTGGAAATAAGGGAACAGCCAAACCCACTGTGCAGAAATGGGAGCAGGGATGGGTCTGATCAGCACTGATTCTCTGACACTTGTTTTTCTGAAGCAGTTTCTCATCTCAGAGTATGATGGCCATAGGGCATCTGGGGGGGGGGAGGGGGCAGGCTCAAGAATATATAGGAATAATAATATTCTGAATACATAGGAATTAAATTATTGCCTTCTAATTCCTTTGTGCTCATCCATTAGTAACTACTTTTGCTTTGAATTTGCTTTAGAGACGATCTTTTTTGTTTCATAGTTCCAGAGGAATGAGCACTTGTCTAGGCCCCTTATTCTTGGTGATTGCCTCCTTTTAATCCAGAATACAATTGCAAGAAAATCAAAAGCCATAATTCTGAAATACTTCTCCCTAACTTCAGTGGTAATTATTTTCACATTCAGCAGGTGTTTCATCTTGGTTTTCTCTCACTGACATTTCAGAATGAACTATGCTGGAGCTTTCATGGAGTAGTGTTTGCAATAGAAGCTCCCATGATTGAAATGCTGTAGGTAGCTTTTATCATCCTTGAAAGCTTTCAACATATGCAGTGAAGTATGATGACTGCTAGAATTAATTAGAGAAAACAGATGTCAAGCATTTGCCAAGAGTTATTTAAAGAAAATCCATTGCATGCAGGTAGTTGATGGCAGGGTTTGAAATGTTACTAGCAGCTGAGAAGTGACTAAACATTTTTCAGCTTCACAGAAAGTATAACTAAAATACATTGAAAAGAACACTTTGGTCACCCATAAAAGTTAAATCAGAATAACACAATGGTGGCCATATTTTTCTTCTTATTAATGTTTCTGTGAGACCCTTAAAGATGATAGGCTTGCCTGGATTGTGATCAGGAAAAGAATTTGACCCCTGGGACGGCTCCTGATACATTCATGGACAAGGTGAGACCTGGGATACGGATCCCATTTCTCCAGCAGAGGCACTGGGAAATAAATCTTTCAGAAATGACAGGAAGAATTAGGAGGGTGACTTGGCCCTGGCTCACACACCAGCTCCAACAAGGAAGCATATTGCTTCTGTTCCTATGCAGATTATAGCTGTGTTTGCATCAGCAGTATCCACCAGCTCTCTGACAGAACGAGTCTGAATGCTCTTCTCTCTGCAGCAGCCAATACACCCACGGCCTGTTCAATCCTTTCTGCTTAAATGACTTATGTCCTGGCCTTCATAATTCTGTCAAAGAAAATATACAGCCTTCATCTTTGTTATCTTTCATTGTGCCTAAAGAGGTCAGAAGTTCAGGGCAGTTTGTGTAGATAGCCTGGCTGAATGTAAATACGGCCATCAGTTTTGGTGCAAAAAGCCTGCGAGACAAAATTGACAATCTTCTTCCCACAAGTTTTGTGTGTGCAAGCATGAAACTCACCTTCCACTGGCATCTGTACTGTCGGGCAGCATTAATGGAAAGCACAGATACATGAGAATGCAGCTGAAGCCCAGTCAGAGAAAGAGTGGATGAATGTTTGCAGGAAATCCAATGCTCCTCTCATCCATCACTATTCACATTCCTTTCCTTGCCTGCAGGTAGAGGCACAGAGACTTATTGGATGGGATTCATCTTACCTAACTTTAGACATATATAGTGTGGATATCTCTATCTCAGCTTGATGTTTAGACTCTTGTGAATGTCAATAGAGAGAAGCAGGCAGTTCTAAGCCCAATTCATCTGACCTGTTTTAGACACCTTCTTCAGGAAGAGATGAAGCTTTCCCTAAAACTGCCCATTTCTCTCTAGTGTCTTAAGGACAATTTAGGCCATTCAGTCAGGTACAGATCCATTCACTGCACTATTTACATGTAGTGAATCCCACTTCTCTAGTACATTTGATAATATTTTTCCCCAGCTGGTTCAGCTTAGTAAAACCTATTTGGCCCCAAATTACCCTATATTCTTCTGAGCTTTTCACTCTCTCAAAACGTTAAATTTGTTCTATTAAGAGGTTTTTTTTCTTTGTTCTAAACCTGTTCTCCTTACACAGACAGAAGCAATTTTTCAGGTCAGGGTTTCCAAACCAACCTGCCCAGAACCCTGGGACATGGGAGCACTGCCTCTGCTCATTCCTGGAGGTTCCATGTCTCCCTTTCTTTCATGCTTTCCATGCTCTCACCTGCTGCCTTTCCAAGCCAGCCCAGCTCACCTCTCTGCCCGTCCCTCTTCTGCTGAGGGTTATGGTGCTTCAGCCCACACACTTCTGCTCAGGCTTTGGATAATGGTTTTTGCTGTTCCCGCTATTGCTGTATGAGAGCCATTTAATTGCATCTTCTATTCAGCCTGGATAAAGGGTGAGTAGGACATCTATTTGCTTTGACCAGGCTTGTGATTGATGCAACTGTTAATACTTTCCAGCGTAACACAATCTTCCCTCACCTCCCAAGGATGCTCTGTTGGTAACGTGTCCCTGTGTAACTTTTTCAAGGACAGACAGCAAGTGATAGAAAAGGCAGGGGATGGCAGTGGAAATGCTGGTAAGCCTCTGCCCTGCTGCTGCAGGGTTACCTCCTTCCAGCAGCTGTCCCACCCTTTCCTTTGCTGCTGCCTTTGGCGTCAGCAGAAAAGGTGCTGCCTCTTTGCTCAGCAATCATTTCTACAGGGCCACTGGCAAGTTCCCTGTGCAGATCTGCCTGCAGTGTCCTGGGGTCATCTTCCCCCCTGGGAGAAAGCCAGGAGAGACACTTGCTGCCATTACGAGTATCCTGAGCTTTCATTTTTTCAGTAAAGCTGAGCAAAGGTGTCTTCTCAATAGGGCTGTACTGAGCAATCACCCATCCCTTCTCTTGATGCTGTGAAGTTGTCAGGGATATCAGGTCCCTCTGCCACACCAACAAAATCCATTGCTGCATTTTGGGCACAAGGCCCAAAGTGGGCAGGGGGAACAGCCCCTTGTCAGACCTACAGATGTGCCACTTGTCTTTGAAGAGAGCAATTACACCCAAGAACAAACTGCATAGCACAACATAAAAACTACTGCACACAGAGTTCCTCAGTAAAAAAACTCCAATTTGTATGACATTCATGGTGCCACAAAACAGACCTTAGGTCATCCTCTGGGTTACTGCAAGTCCCAGAAAAGAAAAAGCCAGCAGTATGGAAGGAGTCAGGAAGGGAAGGAATGGAGAGAGAAAAAAGTGCAACTGTAGCCATCAGGAGAATAAGCAAGGGGCTGTCAGGGAGGCTCCTGGGGTCAAATCATTTTACTCCCAACTGTTGTGCACAAATCCCCCCCATGGCCCCCCAACAGAGCAAACTCTGTTTCTCTGTTCAGCAACCTCAGCAGAACTGGCTGCATTCAGAGATTTTCAGCTGAAGATCACTGTAGTTGCAGCTGTTCGCACCTGGTGCAGGTTTGTTCCCTAATGCCACACAGATAAGTGCAATTCATGAAGAGCAGTCATGCCAAAACCTGCAGATGTAGCAGTTCTGCAATAAAGTAGACTGAGCAGGGCAATGACAACATGGGTAGGAGATATTCTACGCTATCAGAATGCTCCTGAGGCAAGACACGGCCAGAACGCTGCAGACAGAGGTTGTAAGATGGCCAAGACGCCCTGTTCAAAACATCAGGGGAGGGAAAAAACTCCCCAAATTTGCACACAGGAATTCAGTGGCCTTCAGCATGGAAAAAATCTCCTTACCTCTGTACAGTCAACAAACACTCCTAACAACAGGAACATACCTCAAATGCCCCAAAGTGTCAATTGGCATTCAAGAATCAGCCACAAGTGCTCAGTAGGATTGGATGTTACAAACCAGCACAGTCAGTGCTGTGTAGGACAGGGCAGAAAAAAGCACGTGTGTTCCTTAATGCATGTGCTGATTCTCTTGTTAGTGTTAGATTTCTCACAAACCTCAGTGCTGCTGATAGTGTACAACTCTGGCACTGCTTTAAGATGCAAAAAATCTACTGTGCTTTTTCCCCACAAACATGCTGGAGTGTGTGTCAGCTTTTGCTGTGGGGCTGCTGCTGCTCTAAAAGGACAACAGGAGACCAGGATCAGGCCATGGAGACTGGTCTGTGACTTATCAGAGGCAGGAGTCTCACCTGTCTCTGATGGTATCTGTCTTCACCTGCCTCCTTCACAATCCTTGGTACCTCTGTCTGCTGCCACTTTGTTCCCACTACCTATTGCCAGTGCTCACAGGTCTGTGCTTTATTATCTGCAGCAGATCACGCTCCCCTCTTGGATCTCTCCTGAGCTATCCGCAATGAGATGAGATTGGGAAACACTGAAAAATTTCTTAGTACAAAGTGTTCATTTTTACTAGGAAATAGCTTAAGGAATAGACTAAATATTTTGAAGCGTTTTTAAAAATTATTAAAAGAACTATAGACCTAAGTGGAGTCCTTGCAGGAAAATAGAAAATACAATAGCAGTGGGAGACCCAAGGGAAATGAAGTTTTGAAACTTAGAGAATAATTGTAGAACTATCAATCCTGGGATATAAAAAGATAATTTAGATACTGCAGAGTCTCACAGTGGCTTTCTGCTATTTCTGTCATAATTTTCTGCCATGTTATTTTCTGTCAAGCCTTACGATGTTTCTATAACAACTAACCCATTTGTTTCCCCAAAACTTATCTTTGAAAATTATACACAAGGTCAGAGTTACACAACTGAACTCCATTTATTATCAGAAACAAGAAAACCTGTCTGGGCCACATCACCAATTGTAGCTGTCCACCAAATAGGATGAAATAGGTTGCAGGGAGTGTAACTGAGCAGTAAAGAGGGGCAGTGCAGGTGACAGAACAAGAGTGATAGGAGAAAGATCAGCAAAACTAAAAGGAAGAGAAGATACATCATTGGCAACAAAACCAAATCAAGTTAATGCCTTCTCAAAGCAAGTTGGGTAAAACAGACTCATTAAATGAGCTGAAGTAATTTGAAAGATCTATGTAGCAGGTCATTCATAAAAGGATCTCGCTGTCATACTTATGCAACTTGAGTTTATCTCAGTACACAAGTATTTTCAAAGTGACAATGGTAAAATTCTGCCTATCCAGTAAATATTTTGATTCCTAAAATGTGCTGGTACTGAAGTTTCAAACTTCTATTTTTAGTGCTTTCCTGCAACTTTTGTGCTGCATCTTCCAGCATGGGGTGAAGAAGCAACTCAAAGCAAATTCCAACATTTGCAAGGGCTTGTCGCAAAATAGACCTCAGCTCTGAACCCTGAGTTGTCACATAGTCTCAGTGAAGCAGACACGAATCATGGTGCTGAAATACCTGGATTTTCTGCAGGACATAAATTCTGCCTTTTGCTGAACTCTGATACACTTCCCACAGGGTGCATTGACTCGTACTGACGGCTGGATCTCACACACAGAAAACCTAAAAAATGTTGGTGTTTTGTGAAAGCACCAATGGTGAAAACATGGTGAAAGACATGCTTCAGGGCTCATTTAAGTCATATGATGTCCTATGAATCTCATCTTAGTAGAGGACCTGTCTTCAGAAGGGGTGTAATCGATAAATCACGTGCCAATTGTATTTATTCAATATGTCAACTTGCCCTCTGCTCTGGAGTGCCAGTGCAGAGGGCTGGTGGTGTCTTTGCTGCACCTCTCACATTTGTGATGCTCAGTTGGGGTTTGCTGTTTGCCAGCTCAGAGAACCACAGCTCCATCTCCTCCTTCCAGAGGAAGAGGGCAACTGGAAGGAAGGAGACAGTGGGAAATCCCACACATGGGAGGCAGGGGTACTGAAGCAGAACGCAGTGTGCTGCTTGACAGGGACAAACAAGTCATGCCCTATTGCCCAAGGAAAAAGGACAGGCTGTTGGTCTGGGGTCTCCTGGAGCTGTTGGCTAAGTCTGTTCAGTGGTCTGAAACTCTGAACCTGTTACTGACAGTGCAGGGCTCCTACTTTTGTTTGGCACATAGCGAGCCTCCAGTGAGAGCAAGAGCTCCAGGCATCTTAGAAAATACCCAGAAATAAGAACTATGCTGTTGGGAGGTTTCCTCACCTTCTACTGATGTTAATAAAAACCTGAAACAAGGTACACTGAAGTCCAGGGCAGACATTAAACTGCATTTAGTGTGCTTTGGTTTGAGTTTTAGCATCCTGCTCACTGTTTCACATTCCCTTTCCACATTAAACAAACACCAACATCAGCCTGTACTGCCTGGAACAGCCTGCTGCCCCTGCTGTCCCCCCAAGCTCCCACCTCAGGGCTGCTCCCTGCCTGCTGCAGGTGCAGCCCATTTCTCCAAGCCCTCTGAAAGATTCACCCCATTTCCATGCACAGCTTGAAATAAAAGCAGACCAACCAGTAAACCAGCAAGGCTTAAAAATAGCTTTCTGCAAATTTAAGAGGTCAGAGAGACTTTTTTTTTTTTGTTTAAAAAGAGAGAAATCAAGTCAAATAAGCCTGAGAAACTTACCTTACG
Organism: Bombycilla garrulus; assembly: GCA_013400315.1. Classification (NCBI taxonomy): domain Eukaryota; kingdom Metazoa; phylum Chordata; class Aves; order Passeriformes; family Bombycillidae; genus Bombycilla; species Bombycilla garrulus. The sequence goes on along the minus strand of VXBU01018423.1, from coordinate 1,078,751 downwards.
TTTAGACCTGGACTATGGTTTGTGCTGGTTTTCCTCTCCATTCTCCTGCACACATATGGTGGTGATGGGAGGGAGAGGGGAAGGGGGTGGGGAAATAAAAGCTGCAAGAAATATAATTGATGGCAAAAGGGGACCAAATGTGTGCACCAGATCCAGACACTCTCTGAAATGTAAGCCTTGTTTGTCTATATGATGGGAATAATAGCCTTCCTCACAGCAGTACTGGGAGGGTCAATAAATAGTTAATGCTGGTCTAGGGAAATGCACGATGCCTGCAGTGTAAATCAGAAGTAACCCATTGAAATGCATGTAGTTACATATAGATAGACCCAATGCAAAAATGGGCAGATGCAGTTTCTTAAAAGAACAGTTCTAGTTATCCTGTAAACATTTTCTCCTGTGTGTGGTGCTGAGAGTGGACTTGAGGCAAGATTCTGAGCTGCTGTAAATCTGCATCATTTCATTGACACCACTGGAAATAGATCAGTTTAAAAAAGAGCAGGCTCCAGCCACTGATGCCTGCTGGCCACATAACCTGGCACACCATGCCTGTAGCTTTCCCTTTCCATACTTGCCTGATTCAGCCTTGAAAAATCTCCACTTCAGAGTCCCCACTAGCTTATCAGTACAGTATTTCCAATAAATCAGAACAGGCAACACAAACATGGGGGTTATTTTTTAAATGTTCACATATTTTTTAACTCACATGCCCACAAGGTCCCTTACTACTATTGCATAGTTATCCTGGAGAAAATACCAGCTCCCTGACCCCAAGCCAGCTTCTTCAAAGGAGAGCACATACAGTTCTCACCATCTCTCAGAAGTCCATGATGCTTTAAACCAGCTCATAATATTAGAGAATAATGAAACTATTTCTGTGATGCAATAAATTCTAGTCACGAAAACAAATGCTAATAGATGGTAACTAAACTGGAGCAACTGTGAAGGGTGCTCTGTGGAGACAAGGTATGGAGGAAGCATTTCACTTAAGGCCTCGGCAGTGCTGAGTTCATCCATTCTCTGGGTACCAGAGGGGCAGGTTAGGGCCCACAAAAGGCATTTTTCCCACAAACTAGGCCGGTCTCTAAGGAGATAAAGGAGTAAAAATTCCTGTGAATCCAAGCTGAGGACTGTTGTAAAAGGAGGATAAGGAGAGTATAAACGAATTGGAGTTTCTCAGCCCAAGCCCAAGTGAGAGTTCAGCCCCTGTGCCTGGGTCAGCCTCCACAGCCTGGAAACATGATTAACCCCCACAGATCTTCTGAGGGCAAAGAGGAGTGGTTTCCAATGGGCTTCTCCTTGTCCCCTCTTGTCTGAGTGGGAATTTGCCTGTCTATAACCCCTTAGGGAGCGGCAAAGGCGAGCTTTGCACACTTGAGTGCAGAGATATGGATTTAAGATATTGTGATCTCCTAAAAGGCTGCATGTTTTGCTCACCAGGCCTGTAGGCTGCTGTTTGATTTTGTCTATCCTGCTCAGGTGTATGCACTCTGAGGGGAGGATGAGAAGCAGGTATCGAATAGTTTAAAGGTGTTTTCCACAGAAGTGGCCTGTAGTCAAACTTCTTGTCAGTCTTTTGCATGAAAAAGTGAGATTGTATTTATGGACATCAGTCCCATACCTGCTAATGTCCTTTTTTCCCTGCCATGCCACTGCGTTTGCTCTCTAACTGGTGTCACTGCTGCTCTGGCAACCTCAGGTGAGAGAAGCATGAGGAGGATGAAGAACAGTGAGAAGGTGAACCCAACCTCACCTAAAGTATGGGCCAAGAGGCTCAACCAGGGCATCACTGCCCAGTGGATCTGGCCGTGGAGCCAGGGTGAGGCAGCCCATAGGACATCACTCCCCAGCTGAGGAAAGGTGAGGCCACCAGAAGCAAAAGTTTGCCTCCATCATGACTGAAGCAGAACTTCAAGTCACCACCTTGAAGACTGGGGAGAAAGAGCAGCCCCTGTCTTGCTCAGTGCTTGCCTCTCTGTGAGGAAGGATAGGCCAGACTGCTCTTTGTGAGGTGGAGATCTGCCTGCTGGGAGCTGTCTGGTGGCAGGTACTGATTTCATGTAGGGCTCTGATCCGCCATCAGCCAGGAATAACTTTCAATCACTGGTGACCTGGGCTGCATTTGGACTGGCAAGTAGGAGGTGGAAAGCACAACTACGCCCCCTCCCTGATTCAAATCTTTGGAGCCATCTTGTTCCCCATGGGCTTTGAAGTTCATAAAACATGTGTCTATTAAAACACACAGAGGTTTGCACTCAGGCAGATTCATGCGCAGTTGGGAAGTGCGCCCTTTCCTTGATTGATTCAGAAATGAAGAAATTTCTCTGACCCTGTAGAAATCAAGGATTTGCAATTACAATTGGTGTTTACATGCACATCAAACATCTCTTAACGACAGAGAAGAGACCTGAAGGGAAGCAGCAGAGGTTTTCAGCCGAGATGAACTGGTCGAATAGGCAGGGATCTGCCAGCTTTCCTGCAGGAAAAGGAGGCAGGAGGCAAAAAGTGGGAGTGGAGGCGTGCATGCCGGGTAGGGAGAGGAAGAAAAGCCTGGCACATTCGCCAGTAGCAAATTGGGCTCCCGCATGGTCTAATTCCTGCTTCACCACAGACTGCTAACACAGCTTGGATAAAAAGGGAAAAAGGGAAAAAAATCTATTCAGGAGGCTGCAAGAGCACATAGAGTCTGTTCTGAGCTCCTTCCACAGGCAGACAGAAATCAATAAATCAATAGGAAATGTTCGCTGGCTGTAAAATGGGTAGAGAAGCCAGTGTCAAGCTGCTCTAAGATGGATGGACAGTAGGTTTGCAGTTTGCAGAAGGGCTAGAGGTGACTATCACCTTGAGATGGGATCAGCGGCCAGCAGTCCAGCAAGGCTTTGAACCTTGAGTTTATGATTAAGGGCTGGGGCACAGATTGAAACACTCCTGAGTCCCCTGCACAGCCCTCCCTGGGCTTGGCTGGCTCTCCTCCTCCGCAGCACCGGGGCGCTGGCAGCCGGGGCCGAGCAGCTGCTGGCGCTGGCCCTGCTGTGCCACTTCATTGAAGTCGAGGCTACAGAAGACTGAATAAAAATTGACTAGATGCCTGGTGGTAGTGAGGATTGATTGAAGACGGGCAGGGGTTTTCTACCCCACAGTTGGATTTTTTCCCTTTCTATGAAGGATTTGACATAATGTGGGCAGAGATATTTATTCAGAGCATCGCACCTTCATTCTCTCCTTAATGAGACGAGCACAGGGACATGAAACAGTGCCAAAGATGCTTAGGGAAAGCTGGCATGAGCGGCATCCTTCTTTTCTTTTAAAGGCAAAGTATTTGCATGAGGTGGAACAGATGGACTTCAAAACCCTTGCTGTGTTCTCTGTGTGCCCATTCAGGTTCAGAGGGTGGCTGCTCTTCAATTGGTACTTTTCAAATGCAGAGATGATCTTCACTGTGCTGTGGCTCCTGCAGAGCCAGACAAGCAATCTAGCTTCAGGCTTCCTCCCTTCCACAGCACCCCCTCCAGGACTTGCATTTCTTTCAGTCTCCATGAACTGCTGCTTACTCTATTCTTTGAGGAGAGATGGACCTTTTTAACCTCTTGTAACTGAGATTCTGTCTCTCATAGCCCTCAGAAGCAATAGATTTGGGGCCAGCTTCTTCCTCTCACCAAATAAGACTCTGTAAGGCCATCATTGCTACCCACGTGTTATCATCACCATTGCTTACACATTGCTCTGCTCAAAGGTGGGCCTGGGCCACACTGGCCACAGCCTCAGGCAGAGCAGCATGCGGGAAGATTGCTTGCCAGAATTAGTTAGTGCTGTCCAAGATTGCTTCCTTTCATTTAGCAGCAGGTTTTCCAGGACAGCCTTCAGATTTATGCAACACACAGGGAGGAAGACTACACACTCACAGTCTCTTTCCTTGCATTTGGTAGCTTAAGTTCACACACTGCAGTGTTGACAGCTAAATATGTATATTGGACTTGAATGCTTTGGCGTTCATAGTCTGACTTCAGGGAACGGCACTCAAGAAATTTAAATTTATTTTATAAGGCTTTTCTTTTGTTCATTCAGGCAGGCCAAGAGTCTGCTGTCTTACAAGTAGAATTGAGGCAAAAAAATAATAGGGGGCTGTACACAGACTGCGATAGAATAAAAAATTCTAATCTGGTGATGTAGGACCTGGTATATTCTGTAAATGCTCCTCTGAAGTCACTTTTTTTTGTAATGCCTGTCAAGTAATCAAGAATTCAATTTTCTGGACTATTTTTGGAAACTTTGCTTCATTCAGACCTACTGAAGCCTACAGTGAAACTCCTATTGGCAAACATGAGCAGGTCTCTGCAAGGCTAAAAGTGGGCACTCAGAGTGTAAGAGAGAGTCTGGGGAGGGATTTTGGATGGGGTAGTCAGAGAGACACTGGGGAGTTGGGCAGGACCCAAAATGGGCTTGTTTCACACACTGGAAACTGGCTCTGAATAGATTTTGTCTTCCTGCCCATACATTGAAAAACAAGAAGTTCTGACAGGTAACTGTTGTGTCTTTGGACTTAACTCTCTGTCATCTTAGGCTGCATTGATTAATTAAGTTTTCATCACAGTCTTGTTTTTGAGGAGAGACTTGGGAGTATCCCAACACCAGGCAAAAGAAAGGGAAAGATTGTGAAAAGCCAGGTGCTCTGCCACTACCCCCTGCTACAGGTTACATTCACAGCCAGATTATCTGGCTCCAAAAATGCTTTGATTTATTCCAGGGAAGCTGCATGGAGACCTCACCCAGCAGAGCTTGACATTGAGGGTCCAAAAGTCAGACCTTGATTTACTAGCTATGATTATTAGAGAACCAACAAAGTAAACCGCTCTCACCTTGTTAGTATAAATAATGGTAAAAAAGAGCTAAAATAAAATACAATAAAGTGCTTACGGTGGTGAAAGGGTTGAAAGCTTGCTCTCCTTTAATTTCCTGTTAGTTTTCAGATTTAGGCTGATTCAGGTTCGCTGTGGAATATCCACTTGCTGTAGAAAATCAGAAACTATCTTAAATAAAGGGGAAAAATTTGGACCATAATTGAACACAACTGAAGTTAACGGGAACTTTTGTCATGAATGGACTTTGATTCGGTATCTCCAAAATAAAAATCCATGATTTTTCTTTTTTACTGCTCATGTATTAGTGTCCAGAAGATATACATTTTATTGAGAATGTATTTTCTACTTCAGGGCTAGGTACATCAGTGATGAGAAAAGCCAGAATTTTCCATGTGAGCACTCTCCCTTTGGTACTGCCACTGCAATCCACACGGACACTTCAGTACTGGTCCCTTTCATCTGGAGCAACAGCAGATGCATCAGCAATTAGCGATACCTCAGTCAAGCACTGAGCTTCAGAGTCCTTCACTTTACCTGAGCTCATTCTGTACTCTGCCACTGAACATCTGGAGAAGCATATATTGAGAAACAGGTAAGATTTCATTAAAGAACTTGCATTTGATGAAGTGGACCATGACAGATTTTGTGCATGTTGGTCAGCCCTGATATCAGTTTGGGGCTCTTTTCAAATATGTGCATTCCTACCCAGACTTTCTGAAAAAAAATTCAGCTGCAGCTGGTTATGAGAACCAGTATACAGAAATTCAAACCTCTGCAATTAAATGTATTAGCAAAGATATAAATCACTAGGGGAAAGGGCTCTACTAGGGAAAATGGCAAGCACCTGAAAGTTCAGGCGCAGCTCTTAGGAGACGCACACACCTCCACAGGCAGCATAAAATAAGCAGAGGTTTAAACAGGGTCTTTCAGCTTGCCTAGGTTTAGCCTAGTTCTAATGGGGTTTTAGCAGCTGTTTCTAAGGTAAGGAGGCTTAGGTCTCTTTCAAGCACTGCATGGCTGTTTTGTAGACTTTTTAGTTCATCTGTGGCAGAGTGAAGGACTTGTAATGAAAAATTCATTAAATTAGTTACTTTTTTTCAGTTTTCAAATCACTTGGAAATAGATGTTGACTTTGATTGATTTGTTTGTGGCTTGAAGTGGTGCTATGTTCTCTGTGCAAACATGGTTCATCCTCTAGCAAATTCTGCTATGTGTCTTCAATGCATCTGCTGTCCTTGTTTTTAATTATGAGTGGAGAATTTGGAACACCAGCCCTAGAACATACTTACTGGGTGACTTACAAGAATTTCAGTTCCCTAGGTGCTTTTTAAAACAAAAATATTTAATTTATATGAAACAAAAGAAGTTCATTGAAATTATTATTTGTGGAGCCTTGTTTTTCTTTGCCATACTCACTCAGACACAAGAGTACCTCAGATTTAGTAGAAACAGTATTACAATTAGACACTAATTTGAAAAGAAGCCTGTAAATAGAGTACCACTGTGAGTAAATAGTTGGGTTTTTTTTCTTTTAGTAAAATGAAAGCTGTGTGTATTATTTAAAATTTCTGTTCACATTCTGAAGCTTCTGTTTTAAAATACTATTAATATAGTTAGTAAAATTCAGTTTCTGTTGAACACTTCCATTCTGTTTTCGAAAATATCATTCTTTTCAGCACTAAAAATGACTAATAGAACATGTCAGTTCCTAGTTTTATTTTAATATATAAATCATTCTTAGGGAAGGAATTAATTTCCTTGAAAAAGTAATGAAAGGTTTTGTGTCACTTAGTACAAAGAAGAAACATTACAGCAGGAGCAAATATTTCGCATATTGAGTAACAATGAGGCCACAAACAGAAATCGGGTGTGTTATAAGAATATATGTGTAATTCACTCATCCTGCTTAAACTTTCTTTCCTTACCTGATGCAGTTCCATGCTGGCTTCATACAAACAACAGCTCATCCTATTTCTTTTACCTGGCAGCTCTCTCTTTATTGTTTTTTGTTTGTTTGTTTGTTTTTCATGTTTTTATCTTTCCTGTTATTTCACTCCTGTGTGGTTCCTGCAAGTCCAGCAATGGATTTGTTGTGCTAGGATCCCACACAATGTTTCTCCCTGTGTAACACCAGGAAAAACAAGGTGCATCCCTAATTGTGGAGTGGTGGGGACATCCCCAGCACTTTCAGATTCAAGCCAGGATTCTGTCAGGCTGAGACAACGCTTTCCTTTCGAGCTTGCTCAGCTTGCTGAAGGGCGTTGACAATTTCCCGCTCCAGCCTCTCCTGTCAGATGGATCTGTTTGGTACCTGAGCCCCGCAAGCAGTGGGCCCAAAGCGTCACAGCAGAGCCCAGGGCCAGCTCTGTGCTCTGCACGGGATGATCCTGCTCCCCACAGCCTGCACTGGGGGACACGGGGACAGTGCCAGCACTGTGTCAGAGCCAGCCCCGTGGCTCGCAGATGTTTGGCCAGCAATGGCTCTGGAGTTCGTGCTGCCCTTGCCCAGCTCCGTGCCGTGCGTGTCTGTAGGCAAAAGCAGGAAACTGGCTGAACACTGATGTAATCATAAAAAACGGGATCTTATCAGGGTATATCTTGCTGATAAGGACCTACTTTTGATGTACAAATGGTTCGGCATTGCTAGTAACACAAAAGCCAGAAATGCAGCAGCCTCCCCACACAATGGGGGTGCCATGCTTGTGGCTAATAACATTTAATGCTTAGACAAGCAGACAGTGCAAGGCCTCTCCCCTCCACGTTTCCCTCCAGCTCCCCTCCCCCAGACCCCTCCTGCCACTTGCTGACGCCATTTGCCTGGGACTGGAGGTGTCTGTGAGCTCTGAAAATTGGATCACAGGGATAGCTTTTTGCCAGCCCCGGTCACGCTGACGGCAAGACTCGATCGATCAATACTCTGTGTGACACTTTCAGAATTCATTGGAAATGATGTCCTTTTCAAATGACACCCACATTTTATCGAGGGCAGCTCCAACAGCAAAGCACCAAGTGTGTTTTTGCAAGATACGTTTTGTTAGTAGTAAACTTTGCTTTATTTGTATGGTTCTCTATATTTGGGATTTCTTCATCCCTCCCTTCAACCTCCCTTTTGAAGAGGGCAGAGATTTAATCTTTAAAGGTAGCTTTGTAGCCTGACATTTAGAGTGTGAGCTGTTCCAAAGCCTGATGTTTATTATGACATATGGTCTCTTCATGTAAAAAACAGTAAGCTTTGGGGGAGAATTTAAAAAGTAGCCTGAAGCTCATAGCACACAGCTAAAAACTGATTCACAATTTTATCCAAAACATTATGACCTCTGGGTAAAACTATTGCTCCTCTATGGATTCCCATGAAACCACTTGGCACTGCTATCTTGGAGCCGGTTCCTGTGGGTGGGACTACACGGGTCATTCAAAGCAACCCTTTGGAGCCATTAATTGCTCATGTTGACAGGCAGCAAAGAAGAATGGTGCTTGCAGCTGGAGGCTTCAGGGATGAGACACAGAGAGAAGGAGAAATGGGGGAATCGTTGGGAATCTCTTTTGAAGGACTGTCAAAAATAAGTAAGCTTTCCATTGAATGTCAATATTGAAAAAAAAATCTTTAGTCCTTATATTTTGTGACTCCAAAGTAAATAGCTCTGGTTGCTCAAGAGGTTCAAAAGCTGTGTACCAGGCAGCCTTTGGGGACTGCATAGCAAGGACTCAGAGGATCCAGCCTGGGGTTTAATTTTGCCCTTATCAAAACTAAAGCTAGATGTATCATTTGGACTTAGACTTAAGCCGACCCAAAATGAACAGAAGGTTTAGCCTCAATCAACTTTGTGAGAAAAAAGGAAAAAGCAATTTCCCAAAATAAATCCTGTGTAATTTGAGATTTACAACATTCATCAAGGTGCAGAGTGTCTTTGAAGCGGTGAGTCTGTGACCCGATTAGCACGTGGGTAGTCCTAAAAAGTAGAAAAATTAACAAGCCATCATTTTTTCACTCGGGGAATCTGCAGAGTACAAGTGGGGAAGCTCATGGCAGAAAAGCAGTTAAGGTGGGATGAGTCTTTCCGAATACATATGTGTGTTTTTAGTCTGTGTGCACATCAGGCAGGAGAATTCTCTCTGCACCTCACTGCTGTGACACTCTGATGTGTGGGTTTCATCTAACTGGGGTAAAATCTTTCCTGGGCTGTAACGAGGGCACCACTGCCAGTCCTGCACTGACTCTCTGAAACAGTGAATTTTATGAAAGTGAAAATAGATGTTGCAAGGTCCAAAAGTTTGTTGATAGGGGGAAAGAGAATATCAGAGGTGGACTATGGACTTATTAATCTGTTCAGTTGCCAGGAAACATCAAAACTATCATAAATTATTAGATAGCAGCTTACAGGGAATTTTTCAGTTGCTAATCCTGCCCTCATAATGGCACCTAATAGTTTCATTTACTTTGTAAGGAATGTGACCTGGCAAATTGGGTAACTACTATTCTGATTTATAACATGGAGCTTGAATGGGACAAACTAGATGCAGAGATTAGAGTGACTAGTGCTTGATTTTAGAAGTTCATTTCTATAGGTCTCCATGCAGAAGTAACACAGCTCCCTGGGAAGGGTACCATCTGAGCTCTGAGTGAGGGAGAGCACACTGAGCTGAAACTTTTTTGCTTTTAGTGCAAGGTACAGAGGCCAATGCTTCTGCTTCTGGTCACTGCCAAGTAGATGGAAGTTTGTCCAGGTGAGGATTTATTGGCTCTGGACAAGCATCTTCAGATGAAACACTGGTATCAAATATGGCAGTTGGGGAGTGTTTCACTGCAGTTACAAAAGGTGTGAGTTTAGTCCCCATCCCATGGTTTAATTTGATCTCTTCATTAAATTTACCTTTAGCTTCAGAAATCTGATTCAGCTCTTGCTGTTAGAGACAGCAATCACTTCTTAACATCAGGATAACATCAGGAATATCATTCCTAACCTGCATCCAATGAAGCAACAGAAAGGAATATATTCATTTAGTCAGATTTTCTAAAACAGATGTAAGAATGCCACATTTTGTTGCCAAATTGGCTAAGAAAATAATGGATTTGGTGCAAGGCTGAAGTACACTGGTACACGCCACAAAAATACTGTTGGGGGTCTCTGTTTCTGACCACACTGGGAGAAATGGGTTCAAACAAATGCCATGGCTCTGCAACTCCTACTGACTTCAGCTTCTGTTAAAATCAAGAACAGTATTACTATTAGCTCAAACAGAATCAAAGGAAGGTTTAGCATAACAAAAGAGGTTCTGCAAATATTTGCTTTATCATGACAGCTGCATGCATTTTGTATACTTTTAAAAATTTAGGAACTTGTGTGCACTAGAATCCTTAAAATCTCCAAAGATATTGTCAGTGAAAAATGCCTTAAATCTCCTGATTGTGTCCCCTGTATAACTGACAAAAATGTTGTCGGCAGAGTGAAGCTTTTAGCCTTAAAGTCCAAGGAATCTTTTAGTCTTGCTGAGGTTTAATGAGTTGGGATTCTAAGCTGATTCAGCTCTTAAACAGTCTGATCATTAGTGCTGTATCATCTGTCACCTTTGGGTGATAATTAGAAAAAGAAAGTCAATAACAATAGTACATAACACTACTTTACCAAGATTTAAACAAGTTGTAATATTGTTGAACATCTATTGATGAGTCCAAATGTGCCACAGGCTATTGAGCACAAAGAGTGCTTTGATGTGATGTTTTCCATTATTAATTTGATGTGGTGGAGTTTACAGAAGTAGAACATTTGTTTTCATTTTATTACATGTGGGCAGAGATGAGATAGTTTACATATTCATTTTATTTTCTTCTATTGTTTATGCCACTAATGCTTTTGAGGACCAAGCACAGAAGAAAAAGAAGGAAAATATCTCAGTTAATCACATTAGACTGTTTGTTTACCATATTTCTGATTTGTTTTGATTTTGAATGGTATTGATTTATTTGACCTCCAAAATATACATCCTATATGTGTGTTAGCAGCCCTTAGATGACAGGGAAAAATCTGAGCGGAACTGGTTTTTGCCCAGAATAGAACAAGCTCTCAGGAACTCACCACAGTGCTACAAAGACAGGTCAGGATTCATTATTGCATTACTTCAGCAATCCGGATATTGGGCCTGATGTGTACGAGATACCCCAGTAATGCAGTGGTCAGTTATTGTTACTTATTGACCATTTTCTCCTGTGCCTGTTGGTTCTTCCTTTGGGTGATTAAACTCATTTGTAAAGAGCACAATTATGGAAATCTCCAAAGAGTGGGCCTTTTGGAGTCTCTTTTATTGCTTTGTTTTGTCTAATTAATCCCCTAATGAAAATTTTCCCTTCCTCTAGTCTGTCCTTTTTATGCTTTCTAAAACCACAATATGTTAACACTTCAGTCATGGGTCTGCAAAATGCAGTTTTGCTTAGCTGATGTGTTTCAGTGACTTAAACAGGAAAGCTGTTAAGCCAAAAATAAAGCAATGTACATAAAATATCCAAGCATAAGAAAAAAATACCTTTGCAGATTGACTAGGTCCTTTTAAAGAAACACAACAAGCTGTTTTCACCTCATCTCTGGAGTTATCTGTTTGCAGCACACTTAAAGTCCAAATCTCTTGAAACTAACAAGTATCTTTTTCCTTAAATGAAGTTAAATGAAGGTATTTTATTTCTCCTCTCTTGTTCTTAGACATAATAATATCAGTCCTGCTTTGGACTCTGAAAAGCATGACATCAAGCTAAATCACACAAATGTTTTGTGTGAGTGTTGGCTGCTTCGTAGGGGTGAATGGCATTTAAGAGCCACAGATAACACTGGCATAAATTTTAAGCTCCAAGGGTTCAGTTATGAAATCCGGTTGTATTTTGGGCAGTAACCACCCATACTTCATCTGTTTTCCAAGGCTGCTCTGTATAACTGCAGCCAAGCAATGAAACAGGGACGCACAATGGCTCAGGTTAACATTAATAGAAAATTAAAACCAGGAATTTTTCACATTAAATGTTGGAGCGCTACATGCTGCCATTCTCAGTATGAGATAGAAGTTCTTTACATGGATCAATTATTTCCCTATAAAATGTAAAGGGAAGCCCAAAATACACATGTAACCCAAGTTCAGCCTGGGTTTTAAATTCTCCAGATATTTGGGATGCTTAAAGTAGGGGTTCTCCTTCAGTTCCATCATTTCCTTAAAACAAAACAATGCATTTCAGAGGCACTGGAGAGATGTGAAAGATGGAGTTAAAAGCTGCTTGGTTCTTTCTAGTAGTCAAATGTCCAGATTTAGTGAATGAAGATCAATGAAAAGCAGGAACCTGCATCAGTAACTATAAACCATAGTTTCAGGCTTTGGTTGTCTACAAATCTCAGTGACACACAGCTTGCTCACGTATGCCTCCACACTCAGAGGCAGAGCAGCACAATTTCTTGCCAGCACTCAGCTCTAGCAAGTCCCATTTGTTATACAGCACACTGAGACATTTCCCAGACAAGGTATCCACTGCTAAATGTGGCTGCAAAGTCCACTCCTGAGACAAGGGGCAGAGAAAGATGATTGGATTCTTCTCCTGATAAGTAAACTCTACATAATCCTCAGGTATGATAAACTTTGTCTAAAGTCCAGAATCTGGGTCAGACTCTGCAGCAGTTACACCAATAATGAATTTGGACCTCAGACCTGAAAACTCTCAATATTCTTTCGTGTATATAACTTCATTTTGACATACACATTAAAAAATCAACTAATTTTGTGAAAATCCACAGAAACCCTTCATAAAGCTGAAGCATCTCCATTTCCATGCAAGCCAGACTTAATCTCTCAGACTAAATGAAAATATACTTTTAAATAATATTACTGTAGGAAGTTCTAACCTGCAAAGGTGCCCAGCATTAGATTATATAGCATCATAACCTTCATCATTATAGTAAAATTAATAAAGTCTTTACTCTTCACAGCTCAGATTTGTGTACTCAATCAGACACACCAAACTGATGACCTTTCTATTATTCTGAGCCCTGAACAGTAATTCAGGATTATCTTTTGTACCAGGTGAACCCTTTTCCACCGGAAAACTTTGCCAAGAGCCAGGCTCAGTCAGTTGCAGGGTGAGGAGCTGCCCTGGGCACAAGGTGGAAGTGGGAGGGTGGCAGGGCTGCACGTGCTGTGCTGTGCTGACCTCCTTTCTCCCTGGGGCTGGAGAAGCCAGTTTAGCAGCAGCTGCTTTACAGCTCTGCCTTTCACAGCCCTTTCTGTAGTGGCTAAATCTCAGCCTGAATTTGAACATGCTGTACCCAAGTGAAGCAGGCAAAGTATTTCTTACTGGGCTGAATACAGGCCAGAAGCCTTGGAAACCTGTTGTAGGGTCTGTAACCAGCTCAGCAAGTTCATTCCCTTTGCATCAATCACCCCTAACCCCCTTGCAGGGGTAGCACTGGGATGTGGCTCCAGGTGACAGTGCAGGGCAGGAATGAGCAGAGAAGGGCTCTCTCAGGGACCTGTAGTAGTGTCTCCCTCTGGGTACTTGGTTTGTGAACTTAGTTCACAGGCACAGCCAATGCCAACATAGCAATAAAAGCTTTCCAGGAACTTGAGAGCTTCCTTTAAGTCAGTGTCTTACACATGTATTTGCCATCCTTAAGCTAAGGGTGTTTAGTTTGTGAGTTTTTCTCCTTGCCACTTTTCCCCTTTGAGAACCCACCAAAGGTGCTTCTTGGAACCTCTTCTGTCTCCCCAGCTCTCTGCCCAAATATTCCAGAAGGGGGGCGTGGCACTGTGCCTTGGGACGTACTGCTGGCATGCAGGACAGCTTCTGGTGCTGCTCCCCAAGCCTCTCTGGGAGAGTCAATGTCCTGCAGGTGCACAGGACCCCTCCACAGCAGCAGCGCTCCAGTGGAGTCCTTGCCTGAATCATTAATTAGGTCATTGATGAGTTAGTGCTTGTACTGCGCTCTCTATTTCCAGTGTTGTGTAAGAAGTAGGGATTATTACCATTAGTGAATAAACATTTCTTTATTGAAGTTTGTACTCAAGCTATTCAAGTCACCTTCATGTTTTTCTCTTCTACCCACTCCCTTCCTTACCCCTCCATGGGGCAAGGTTGATCACATGTGAATTAAATATGATTAGGCTGGTAAGTTGATGATGAAAACTGAAATTCCATCTACATCTTCCTACTCGCATTTTATTTCACTCAGGAAGTGCTTGGGCTGTTGTTGTTTTCCTCTGGGGCTAGCACAAGTGTGGGTCACAAACTAACTTTAAAAACTATAGTTTTTCTGCATTCCATTAGAAATTATTTGACAGTTTTATTGATGGACTGAAACAGCCTAAAAGTAACTCTCATCAAGTTTGTCTTGTTGTCCAGAATAGTGTGCAATAAATAGCAACTCTCAGAGTGTTTTATGGTTTTGCACTGATCTCTGTACTGTAGGAGAAACTTCTTCCCTTGCCTTGCTCCAGGTATCTTTTTCACTAGAGATTTTTCTTTCTGTGGTTTTTCAGGTAACATTCAGAAACCATTTCTTTTGTTGTTGTTTTTGTAGTTTTCCTTGTAGTTCATTGATTTGTTCAAACCAAAAACTCAGAGCCAATCTCTGAGGCTGTCAGCCTATTTAGCTGTGGAGGAAAGTCCACCAACTTCTGTAAATAGAGACGATAGTGTGTGTCCCGGCAGGTTGTTGGAACTCAGGGCCTGCCTGGCAGAGCGCTGTGCTCAGCCCCAGCTCCAAACAGCCAGGGGGACAATTCATGGGACCACAGTCATTCATGGGACCCCTTCCCTGCAACCTGAGCAGACATCTGCAAGCTGCAGTGCAATAGTCTTCACACTTCCTCTTCTATTGCTTCATGTTAAAATTGCCATTGCCAGCAACACTTTGTAAGGCAATAACACACTGCAAGCTCTGAAGTTTTGTTTTGTTTGGGTTTTTTTAAAGTGATTTAGCTTAAAAATCTGACCTGTTTTTAAAAAAAGGTCGACCACCATTTGTACTTTGAATTTTTTTTTTTTTTTTAAGGTATGTATGGTTAGAAATGCCAAAACAAAGTTTAGCCAAAGGGTCATTCTGTCACTTCTGGGCAAAGGGGAGGGCTCTGCACAGTGAGTGCTTGTCATAGCAAAAGCTTTTGGTTTATGATTAAAGCTGTCTGTGATACTGAGGAAAGCAGACAGCAGCAGGTCCTGGGCTTTATGCTCATTTTCACTGGCTGGCCTTTGCAAGACTTTGCTCACAAAAATGAAACCTTAGCACAGCCTGCCTGTGTGCATCAGCATGATTCTTTTCCCACTTCTACCACTTCAGAGCCTTTCTTCTTGCCATTAGCAAACCCTCAAGCCCCAACAACTGCCAGAACCCTCCAGGCAGATGAAAGGAAGTGGATCCATTTTCTCTAAACTGGCTCCGTGATATTTTATGAAGAGCCTCTTAACAGATCCAACACTTCAGCTCGAGAATACCTTTTGAAGGCCAGCGGAGCCTGTGAATGGGACAAGGATTAATGTAATCCCTTCCCCTGCCCCATCTAGAACCTCTCCTGGAAGGAGTTTTATCTACTCCCATCCTCTGCTGTCAGCCTGACCCCCTTATTCTCCATACAGGTTTTGCTGAAGGTCTGCAATATTATCATAGAGCTTTATGTTCTTGTTTTAGAAAAACAGTGCATTATAATATATCTTCTATAAGGAAAGAGTGGAATATGACTTAACAGAAACTTTTATACTTTGTTTCAAACATTTACATTAATAACTGTGGTGTCTGTGACTACCAAATAGTGGTATTTTTGTTATTCCTCTGTACTGGTGATCCACAGAGCAGAGAATGAAGACATTTGTGATCAGTTATACATCATCTGCAGGTATTAATATGCAAGGAAGACCATCAGTTAGTTTATAATGCCATAGATGATGATGCTGTCTAATCCCCATCTCCAAACAGGTTCTAGTTATAACCAAGTGCATGGGCTTACCACATTATAAATAATGTTCAGTCCTGGCCTTTGGACATAACTGGTTTTTCTTAGAATACCTTTTTCCTGGACTGCCTCTTTTTCTGCCTGTGCATGTAAAGGCAAAAAAGAGAGAATTTTTGGAGATCTCAATACAGTCTTCATAATGCATTTTTTTCTTCTTTATAGAAACAAAATTTTAAAAAGCCTTTGATATGTACTTTTTAATATTCTATATGAAAACTTTGTCAGCAGCTTCACACTTTCCTTGGCTGTGTATATATTCCTGGAAAAGTTTCAGTTTATTCCAGTTGCAGTATGTACACTCCCCGTTAGAGTCACCCTGTGCCGAAGGAGGTGTGAAAAAGGTACTTCTATGATCACAGGCAGCAGGCAAGGAAACTCTGTTAAAAAAGGACAAAGGTGAATCTAGGCAGTTGTGAGAGAGGCCACTCAATTTACCTCACACAGAAACAACTAATATGTGCAGAGACTGAGTCCAAACAACTGGAACCAAGTGGAGAAAAGCAGAAAGTCCGGGAGGCCTTCAGCCACGCCGGCTGCACTCTGCCTAGGACTGACTTTGTGCTAGTTCTGTTCTAAGAAAGATTGAAGAAACTCGAATATGCCATGCAAAAAAAAGGCAGGGATTTGTTGTGGAAGGAAATTTCAGGTGAAATATGGGTGCTTTGGTGTCACCCTAGTGACAAAATACCTCTGATACTCATCATTACAGGCAGGGCCAAGGCTGGTGTGCCATCTTCCGAATTTCCTTCCAAAACAAGTCAGGAAGACCCTGGCTGAGGTCATAATTTCATTCACCTGTTTGCTGTTGCTTTCCACTTGCACACAAATCACAGGAGTAGCTGGGACCTGTGCCCTGCACACTGCAGACACAGCATGTATCACTCTCCTCAAAACTTCTTGGCACAGCTCTCACATTTGAGCTCATGAAACGGGGCAGTGTGAAAGACAGCACCATTCCTCCACATCTTCCTCCTCCACTGCTGATCTGGTCATTCTGAAGTGGAAAGGGTGTTTATCCCACACAGTTTTTATGTAGCAGGCTGAATACAAATAATTTGTCTTCATCACATCTATGTGGGGAGAAAGGGAATCTGTAGTGTCAGAAAAGACTATACAGCTATTTGTCAGGAAAGAAAAAAAATCATATTTCTGGTCCTTTAGGGCACATCATCCAATGGTTTGGGTGGATCTTAATGTACCCTTCAGGTATTTCAACTTATCCAAGAAACTTATCCAAAAAATTCAGCAGGCCACATCAAGATGGTCCATGCTAAGAATATCAAATATCACAACAACTTCATATTTAATGTAGACCAACACAGACATATTTCCAGCATAATCAGATTTCTTTTTTTTTCTTCAATGAAAGTTATCAACATTCCTTCTGCAAGATAAAATAAGTGTGGTTTTTCCTTTGCATCTCATAAAGAAGTTAAAATCTGTGCAGACTTAGTTTCAGTGATCTTTGAAATAACATCTGCAACAGTTGAGGAGTAAAGTTCAACTAAAATTCCCACAGCAAATTAAAAGCATGTATTACAGGCTTAAGAGAAAGCGGGTATGTACCTATGTCCCAGGAAAGTGGAGAAGTGCTGAAGTATCTGGAGGTTCATTCTCACCTGTCAGTGGCTGGTAAATCAAAGCTTCACCGAGGTCAGAGCAGTGCCAGTGGAAGCGGAACCTGGGACCACTGAAAGCTGAATGTAATCCTCTGACTTGCATATCAGATAGTCCAGATGCAGAAAAACTCTCAAGTTACTCTTATTTTCCTGCTGTGAACTTTTTGAGTGAATTTTGGTTTTAAGGTATATCAATAAGCAGTGCTTCACAAAACAAGGACAAGGAGCTTTTTTAACTTGGGCCATTTCAGCTTTCTTGGAAATTAAAGTAATCTTTCCTGGGTAGGAGTGACCACAATCAAGCAAGAACCATTCCTGTGATGTTTTACTTGTGTTGCACATTGTGGAGGCGTGGGGCTGCCTGGGGAGATGGGTCCCAGCCCCAAGGAGCAGGGGCAGCTGCTGGGCAGCCTCGTGCCCTGGGGTCACTGGGAGCCCTCTCCAGAGGAGGCTTGGCATCTCAGCCTTCTGAAAACTGACCTTGGTCATAACCATTTCCCAGCCATCCCTCTGCCTGTCTGACTCTGCCTCCTTTGGAATATTGCTTCACTGAAACTTTAGCTTTACTTAGGCAGGCACAACAAACCCCATCACCAATCTCCCAGGTGTTTGTTTCAGTGGTTGGTTTTGAGGGACAAGTGGGAGAGAAGGAATAAGAAGAAAATGCTGAGTCCCTCTCAAATCTGGATTTGCTACCTTATAATAACTTTAAATGTCTTCATTTAAAGCTAAATGGTTGCAAATTTTATGGATATACATTTGTGCTCTATTGCTCTTTATGTATGTTCTGTGTTGATACACTCAATCTTGTCCACATTAGCATTCTGCAAACTATATGCTGCTGGAAGGTGTACTTTTGATTGGATTTCTGTTCATCCTATTTTGTATTTTGTATAATAGACTGTTACCAGGAATATTCTGAATTCCATGTGGATACTAATGAGTGTGTTTGCTTGAGGTCAGATATTTCCTAGGAGAATTGCACTAAACAGAATATATCAAAATGTCCATGCAACTGCTTTCAGGACCATTCAGACACACTGTCACTATGTTTTCATTTTTTCTTTTTGCCAGCAAAAAAAAAAACCCAAGAGCCAAATGATGAGCACTCTGAGGACAAAAGCAAGCAGAGAGGCAAGCTGGGGTGGGTAACAGCTGCCTCCTTCCTCCCCCTGCTCTTTTCCCAGTGACTTGTGAAGTGTGACATTGTATTTCTGTGTGGGTACCTCAGCTGCACAAATATGCTGGTTGGTTGGCAGGGCAAGGAGTCAAGGCTTCAGTTACCTATTGTCCCAAATTTCACTGCCCTTGTGGTAGGTAAGCCCCCATGGCAGCCCTGGAGAAATGTTCTTGCTTCCTTGCACAACAACTGTCTTTTCTGGGCACAGCTACCCACCCTCCACCTCTGAATAATTGTCTTGTTTCTACAGTGGAATGTGGAATGGGGAAGAGGAGGTGGCTAGAACTCAAATGAAGGAATAAAAAAGAGCAGATGAATCGATTTTGGGATGTTCTTTTGATGCTCTTGCCCTCTATTTCCCTACTCTTCTTCCAAGCCCTCTACAGTTATTTCAGTGTGAGTGCTGCTAGCCACATGGATAAGATTCAGCTTGCAAAAATGTATGCTTGCAGCAATGAAGACTTACCCTTTAACCTTTAGCAGCCATTTCCTCTGAAAAACACAAGTTTCATTTTCACTTACAGTGAAAAATGTGTGGAGGGGGAAGGGGAAGAGAACCTCATCTCTGTAAAACAGCCGAATGGTCCTATTTTCATCCTCTGCACCAAACTTCACATAGCTCTTTCTGCATTATGCAGTGTGCCCTCAGGAAAGAGATCTGGCAGGAAAAGCAAATGCAAACTCTCTCGTTAGTCTTGAAAGACCTGGTCGTGAGCATTTGGGGTCAATCCCCTTCAGCGGGTTCATTTTTCTTCATTGCAGTTTCATGAATTTGGCCATGAGCAAAAAGTAGGGTTTAGTAAAAAAAAAAAAAAAAAAAAAAATTTATAAGCCTTGTAAGAAATAATTTAAAAAAAAAT
>VXBU01018423.1:1006886-1059234 GCA_013400315.1 Bombycilla garrulus | reverse complement strand
GTTTAATAAAAAAAAAAAAAAAAAAAAAAAACTTAGAAGCTTGTATAGTATTCATTAAACAAAACTGAAAATTGGATGCCATATTGGAAAAGTCAGGAAGGTAGAACTTCCACATCCCTGCAATATATCCAAATATATTACCAACAGTGCACTGTGGCACCAGCAGCCTATGGGGCTGTACTTTCACCTGGGGTAAACCCATGTAACCCATGCTAATAATTCTAAAGATGGGATGAAGAAGAAAGAAATTTTTAAATTGTTGTTACTTGAAACTCTTGTGCTCAAGTGCTTTTCTGCTTAGAACATATGAGGGTTTTTTTGAGGTCTGACATGACTTGAAAGATAACATACCGGAACAGTAAGTTTTATTGCAAGTCAGTGACTTTTTTAATTCAGCTTATTTCTCTAAGCATCAAATACAGTTACCAAGAGAAAAAAAGTTTATTTGCAACTTCAAGGGACACCAAAGCTCCCATCCCTGTTGTTTTCTGAGCTCTTGCCCTTCTCGTGGTTGTCCAGGCTAAGCATTGCGTAGGGTATTGGTGCAGCGTGATGAATTTCACATAACCCTCAGCCTTGCTGCAGGGTTGCTGCAGTGCAGGGTGCCTGTGCAGAGCCCTTCCCCACCGTGCCCCAGCAGCCCTTCCCAAGAGACACCTTAGCCCCAGGCACAGCACCCTGAGCACTGCCTTCCTTCCCTGCACTGCCTCCTTCTCCACAGCGGCATCTCTAAAGCTTTCCTACATTTCAAATATGTGTTGTTAGGTGTCCACCTTCCTGTAAAATTTTTTCACATTATTTTTGAATTAAAAATCTTATGAAAAATTCCACTTTCAAAATTTTGTTCAAACAAGTATCGTCACATTTTCTCATGGCCTCAAAAAGGTCATCTGAATGAAGCCCCAACTGTAAGGACTCCACTTGGTCACCAGCCTTCTGTCACATACACATTTTAGGGACAGCAGCTCTCGGGATGTTTCTCAGCACTCCCTAAGTCCTGCTAATGCTCTGCTCTCTTTGCAGAGTTGAGCAGAGTGTAGAGCATCCCCTCCCCAGCAGTGCTGAACCCAATGCTGGTGCCTTTCACAAGACATCATTGTGTATCAATATGCATATAAACCACAAAATACCTGGTGAAATTATATCATAGTAAGCAAGATGAAGAGATTTGACTGAAAAAAATAAAAAGCTTGCTGGTGAAATATAATTATGTGAGAAATTCCCTCGATGTATTGTGAACTGATAGAGAAGTATTAATTGCAATACTTTTTAATTTTTTTTTTTTTTTAAGGAAAATGCAATGGAGTAATTCTCTTATGGAAGTCAGCATAAATGACTCAGTAGTATGGGGAAAAGGTGTAAAGGAGAGAGTTGAGTGTGTGAGAACAGAGAGTGCATAATGTATTAGCAGCAGCAACACATCAGCCTGATGGGTGAAGGCTTTTATACTGCCTCTCTATTGATAGGTATTTCAACCAGCAGTAAAAAACTGCTCTTGACACTCATCTGTAGGGAAAAATATCCACATAGTCTTTGCTGTAGGACCAATTAGCCTGTGAAAGCAGCTGGGGGGGAGGGGGGAGGTGCGGGATATAAATGCGGGATGCATCCACACTTGATTACTCTAATGAAATGTCCATTGATTCCTATAGATTAATGTGAGAAGAACGGCAGCTGCGGAGTGGCTAACACCTCTAGGTCAGCAGCTCTGTGTGTGTGTGTGGACGTGTGTAATGGAGGGGGGAGCACGGAGTCAGACCAAGGTAGGCAGGAGAGGCTTCGCGCGGCTGCAAAGGGAGAGGTGGCGGCGGTGCGCGGACGCGACAGCCGGCGACGGAGGGAGATCCGCGGGAGGCCACAGCGAGGGGCTGCGGGGACAGCGCTGTTCCTCCCTGCCTCTCTCACTGCCACTGCCCCTCGCTCCCATTTGACTTTGCTGTAAGGCAGGCTGAGCTCACAGGTCATCTGTTTTTGTTAGATTAATTTGATTCAGCATGTAGGAATAGAGGGCTGAGCGGGCTAATGGCTCTCTGCAGGTGACATTGGGAATGGTCAACGCTCGCATCCTCCTCCCCCATCGCTGTGACTGCGAAGAGAAGCCACCGACGAGGGGCTCCCTCTGTGTCAGGGATGCCGGGCGGGCACCGCAGCCCCCGGCCCGGCACCACCTCACTCCAGCGAGCTGCTCGCATCTCGAACGCTAATCCCTTATCTCCCGCGCCGTGTCATGTATAAGGACTTAATTACAATAACGGGCGAGGGATTTGCTGAGCGACTGCAGCGCTCGGCGCAGGGCTGCTTTATTGTGCGGGGAATGGAGTCACGGGGACCCTGCTATAATTGTGACAAGAGATACTGCATTTCCTCTCGCGCAGTAATTCTGGTACTGTGGTATTGAAGGCAGCAACCTGCCTCCTGTGCCGGGGAAGCCTAGAGGAGCCACTGGAACCGTAAATTGCACTAGAAGAGGTTGATGTGGAAATATGAAAGTGTGAAATATTTAGGCCGCGACTCTAGAAATTACATTTCAGATTAAACAAAAGTATCTCTGGGCCAGATTCGTGCTCGGATAGTATCCCACAGTTGTACCCATGGTCTGGTTCCTCTGGTCACAATAAAGGGAAATCTGTCTCTGTTACTTATTACTGAGGATGAAGAATCTTGTAGCTGTACTGCATTGTGAGGAGAGCTTGGCTTCAGCTGAGAACACAAAATAACCAGACACATCGTGGCTGTTGTTTCAGTTGTTTTCAATGCACACTTCACCACATCATTGTAGTACTTAGGAACGAATACTACAACGCTTGCCAAAAATTTTAGAAACAATGTTTCTTTGCACTACATACAAATGTGGTCAGGTCAGGCAATTGCTAAACCCCTACGGCCCTGCAAAGATCAGGGTCCCCCAGGAAGTCCAGGGTATTAATATTCCTGCTATACTGTGCTAAGCTGGGGGGAAAGATGAATCCTAACTCTAAAACAGGGCTTTGAACAACCTGCAACTGGTTTGCCAGACATTATATCAAATGGCCAAAACTGATGCTAAGAGATAATCTGGTAAATGTGCACATATGCTAACATGGGCAGAAGGAGGTCCAAGTGTGGGATCACACAGAGGTTTCTCCAAGGCAAGCTGTCTGCTGAGCCCAGCCCTGCTAGTCCCAGGGCTTCAGCCCACACTGGGTGATACTTGGCACCTCCTGTTCTCATGCCATTGGGTGACAAAACTTTTCATCACCATCTGAAGAGCATAGTTTATCCCTGAAAACACAAATACTGCAACTTGCACACCATGTGTTTGTATGTATTTCCCCAAGACTGCTCCATGGCTCCCTACCCCTCACAGACCCTGCTCCTTCTTGGTGTATGCACAAACCCCAGTGGAGCAGGTGGCTGGGAGTGAGGCTGTGCCCCACCTGTGGCCACAGTGTCCCCAGCTGTCCCAACTGGTAAAGGGCACTGCGGGGGGCAGGAGGGTGTTTGCCTCAGTGTGCAGTGCTGACCTTCACTGCTGCAGCCAGACCTACCCAAACCTGCCCCCATCTCCTTCGATCACTATAATATATATGCTTTTAGTCATAATTCTTAATTTCTGTCTGCTCAAGAACATGCTTGTCAATGATTCCTCTTTTTAGTTCAAGATTTTCCCTTCTCATTAACTAGTATTTTAATGTTCTGCTTTCCTGCAGAAACACCTTGCTTCTCTCAGATAAAGAACACTACATGAGTAAAGATTTTTGTCATGCTGCTTTTCCCCTTTTTCCGACTGGCGGGATGTACAGCGTGCCGTCAGCATAGGTGCAGTTTAAGGAATTAAAATGCAGTGCCTGGATGTGTTTGGCCACTCTGGCTCAGGGGGTGTGTGTGTGCAGGCAGCCATGGAGGCAGCCGGGCACTGGCAGCAGGGCTGTCCCTTTAAGCCTCGCCAGTGTATTTTTAGAAAGCATAAATAGGCTGCATTCTCCCACTTGCTCACTATCCAAGACATAAAAAGGAAGGGCTTTCTGCTTTCTTCAAGTCTCCTTCTCCTGCTGGCACCATATAAGTCTGTCTTTTAAGCAGTACAGGTCCACAACCCTCTATTTTTTTATTGAGAAGCTGCAGAACTCTAACCGGTGGTTCAATAAATTGTATTACATCCCCTTCGTACTGAATGCCCTACAAGTTTTGGCTTTCCATGTGTAATTGCAAGCTGTTATTAGCCCAGAGCTTTGTCCGTTACTGTGCCACACTATTGCTGAGCGGTCAATTTTTTTCCCCTGCCATTTCCTTTGCTCACACCATGCTGACCACGTTGGCCAGGGGCTGCCCGAGGTTTATAGTGCAGCATTGATTTTTCTTTTCTCTCAATACTGACAGAATCATAGATCCAAGGCAAATAAAGAAATGCATTCTGTGGTGATGAAATGTCTTTCGTTCAGCCTGGATTGAATCAAAGGCCATCACAGAAATGTTCTGCTCTAAAATGCTAGTGAAGCTTAAGGCATTGTTGGAAAATGAATTTTCCATTTTCTTAGCTGTAATTTGGATTCTCAAATCACTGTGCTAAAAATAATCAGATAAAACTGAATATAGACTACAAGCCTATGTAAAATGCTATTTGTTAAATTTTTGCAAGCTGCTGCAGCTGATATGAAAAGAATCTGGCAATAGATCAGAAAAGTAATTGCTTAGGTGGATTTCTAGTAAGTACGTTGCATTACTCTGAATACCAAGGTATAAGATTACGTCTCTGTAATTAATAAACACCATGGTAAATAACCAAACCATAAAGATACATTTTGCATATCTATTGGAGGGAGAAGTTTGTAGTGGAAAAGAAACCACCTTACGTCACCTACATCTCCCTAATAAGTATTACTGCTTTTTTAGACGGGATGTTGAAGGGTTGTTTTTAGATGGACCCACGTCATTGTTCCCATTATACAAAGGAGATCTAGAAGTAAAAAGAGTCTGTGGGGACAGAGTAAAGTCACTCAGTGAATCTCTGGTAGGGCCTGGAAGAGAACTTTGATCCTCAAAAACTTAGTACCACTTTCAATGCATAATAAAAATAGCCATGATTTTCATGACATCTGTGGGAATGGGTCACTCCATATGATACCCACTAGCACAGGCTATTGGAAACCAGGGGCATCCCCAGTCTGTGTGCCTGGCTGCACTGGCATGGGACTTCAGCATTCCATAGAAAAGGACCTCCTTTCCTATAACATAGAGTCAATGAACAAACCCAGACATGTCATCTCCGAAAAGAGAAGATAGAACCACATGGTAAAGATTTCTCCACATTCTGGGGTTTTCCTTCTCTTTTTTTTTTTTTTTTTTTTTCTCCTTTGTTATCCAGGCTCATGATTTAACATTACAAATTGAACCCAACTCACCATCAGGGACATCACTACTTTCATCCTTGAAAAAACAATGACTTTTGCCTTTCCCCAGCTTTTCTTGATAAGTTCATAGTAAGTTGTGCAGAGGATTCTTGTGTCCTTCTTCACAGGACAGTTTCCTCTGTGGCCTGCAAAGGTAAAGCCCCAACTTCTACAGGGTCCCAGCATGAACATCGTCTTACCTGGCAACCCAAAATGTTCTCTGACTCCACACTTCAGGGAGATCTCATATGTTACTGAGGAGTTAGCACAAAAACAATCAAGGAGAAGGAAAGAGAGGAGAAGAAAAGGAAAAGGTACCCAGAGAATAGTAAGAGTGGAGGAGAGGAGCATTTATGTATGAAAATAACAGATGGATTCAGCAAAGTTAAAACTACAAATTAAAAAAACAAATACATTCGAATGTAGCCCTTGGGCAAAATTTCATTAATTCTCTAGCTTTGGACCTTCCTTTTTCTCCTTTCTTAATGGCTACGTATTTGATATCAATGTGCACTTGTTTACAGCTCTTTCTTCACAATCGTATTCCTGGCAATGTGCAATAGGTCTTTACACTGCATAACAAATCAGATTATTTTTCTTCATTGATGATCCAGAACAATTCTAAAAAATAAATTAAACCTTTTCAGGTCAAATTGAGTGCCTTTTTTTTTCATCAAAAGGCCACTAAGAATTCCTTTCTTTATCCCAAATTGTGCAGTAGTTTTCCCAACAAAATTTCTCAAAAGGTTACGGTGTGACTGAATCTGTGTTACTCACTGTAAAAGACTGTGAAGTGCTATGTGGCTTTCATTTGTTAATTTTTAAGAATGTTCCATAGTGGAAGTTAAATCAGGGATAGCTCCCTCCCATTTGTCTTCCCAAGGCGAGTCTCACCTAAGTTTCAGAAACACTTGACAAACCCTTTATTTTCTCCTTTCTCTTATTTTCTCTCTCTTCCATTTTGTCCAACTCCAGCCTTATGGTGTTCAGTAAAACTATAGCAAAGAAGGCTCTGATCTGAAATCAGCTGCAAACCAGCTGGAATCCTGGGAGGTGTTGATCTGTCTAATGCTTCTCTGTATTAGACCTGCACTGATTTCCAGATCTTGCACCCATAGTGGGTATCATTATACAGTTGCCATAAACGTTCTTTTTTTAGTAAACCTTATCCAGAAAATTAATTCAAATCTTTTGCTTGCTCGCTTATGCAGATGCATAGACCTCAGCAGTAACCAAAATGAGGGACTGCTACTTGGGTGCAGTAAAGCCTTCAAATTCACTTGCCAGGATTTTTGACAGCACATTTGTTTTGAGATTTAAAATTCAGGTTCAAAGTTTCTCTTTTGGACAACATCTCTATTATAAGCTGGACAAGATAAGGAGTGGAGGTTACCAAGTGTTGATAAGCAGTCCACCAAGGCTGGAGAGCCACACTTACAAAGGTACTGGGGGTACAGTTGTACAAGATAGAAACAAAATTAAGATGTGTGTAAAACTACAAACAGAGCTGCCCTTCTGCCTCTATCTATCACTTTATGGATTTGTGACATTACTTATGGCTAAAATCCAGCCATTGTTCTGTACAAGCTGCAGTCAGGAATCTCCACTCTAAATTCTAGGAAGGGGAAAGCGAGGAGAATCTACAAACAGGATTAGTGCCAGGGAATGCAAGCATGATGAATACTTCCACATATTACCAAATTGCGTATAATAGCCTAAGTATGTAGGAAATCATTGTCGGGGGGAAAAAAGCTGTTAATTGGATCATATACGAAATGTAATGTCTTCTTAATGTCTCAGCTGGTGCATAAGTGCTTGTTGACTGGTGCATGATCTGTGTTTTTATCAAACGCCCGTATGAGCAAGCAGCTATGATAATTAATTTTTAAGGGGGATGGAAAAGACTCGGCTATGCTTGAATCCCAAATGGATGTCTTTTCTCTGATCCACTGCGTTCACAGCTTTAAGTGTAACAAGCAGAAATGGTTGAACAAGCAAAGAGCAAAGGAAACTAGAGTGACATCAAAATGCAAAGCAGCTCCACCATCATCTGCCATTCAGTGGGAAAGCGCCATTCTGTTCTCCTTCCTCTGTCAGCAAGGAGCAGCTTCTAGTTTGAAATTGCAAAAAAAAAAAAGCAAAAAGTAGTTAAGATTTGTGTGGCTGTAAGAAAAGAATGTTAGTAATAATGATTTCAGCTCTACTGTTAAAATATTGGCGATATGGCAGGAGCTGTCAGCTTTGGTTGGTCTGAGGGCCAAGTGTGGGGCTAAGTTTGCAGCTGGTTCTGCAGGAGGCATCTCAGCTGGGGTATAAGGCCAGGGCAGCAGTGCAAGCCAGGGCAGGCCCAGTTTGACTGGACAGATCACACCCTTCATCAAAGATGTGTAACTTGATTTTCCCCTTATCCTTGAAGTCTGCTAAAGGGAAAGCAGTCGGCTCCCAGCTGCTTTCAGAGGCCGAGGCCACGCTGCTTGCCAAGTAAGGAGCATTCACTTGTGTTTTTCCCTGCCCTGCCACAGCAGCCTTAGGTGATTTGATGAGCCTCTGAACCTCTGGCCTGCAAAAAGTGACATCAGCAGAAATTCTTTACATGTATGACAAAGCAGACAGTTGCTTGTTTTGTCAAGCACTTTTTCTTTAGAAGACCATTGCATCTATAAAGCCCAGCTTCCTTTTGAGGCACTTATCGTCCTCAACCTCTGTGACTGTCATCTTTCAGCAAAAGATCAACAAGGATTCTCTGGTATATTCATGTTTTTTGGCAGTCCTCACCCTACAAACACTGCAATTGTCTGGGGATCTGATCCTTTTCTGTGTACAGGTCCTTGTAAAGCTACTCGGTGTCTTGAGGCCTTCCAAGTTTGAAGCTCCCCTTGGCACCTTGTCCAGCCCAATAGGTGCACACTTCTAAACAGCTGCCAATACCTGTGCATTTGCATAAAATATACAGAAAACTAGCAAAATTATGATGTTCATTGGGATGTTCTGTCTAAATTGAGACTTTTAAGCACTAATAATAATTAACTACTTTCTTAGCAACGAAAAAGTCTTAAATGCCTATTTACTTAACAGTCCCCTAGGGTGTCTTTGTTCTGAATGGGCTAAAAAATCTTAGCTGCAAAATAAGCAGGCGATTCCAATCAATAGAGCCAGAGGACTATATTGATTACCAGAACTCCATTCTTTAGTCATTAACCCTGTGAATTCTTTACAAAAGCCATACAGGACAATTCCTAACCACTATACCATTTGAGGAGTCATTCAGATATTTGAATGTCATTAAACTTTCATAGCTTGTTTACAGCCCTTTCAGCCTCGCCTGAAGGATTGTGCTCTGAGACTTGCTGCCACACAGACCCACTCTGCCCAGCTGAACTGACAAACAGCATTAATCAAGCCCAGAAATTTCCTCTGCCGATATGATTTTCTTCATGGCTGTTGTTAATGTTGCTACAGAGCAGGGAAATGGGTCGTGGAAGCAGAGAAATAATATTCTTAATTTTTCCATATTTCAGCTTCAAGCCAGAAAACTCCGGCTGATGATAAACACACCTTTTATCTGTCCTTGTATGGAAAAATACTCTGTAGGTCCCTTTCTTCATAGTGGATGCCACAGGGCTCCTTAGGTGGTCAGGAGGGGAATGGCACAAAGCGGGGCACTGGAGACGGGAGGCAGCAGTGAGGTGGGAGGAGGAAGAGAAGGAAGTGATGCCGAGAGAGCTACTCAGATCTCTCCACCTCCTTCCCCTCACGGGGTCCTGCGGGACCTGCCCCCACGACACCTCCCTCTCAGCAGCCCCGTATTTAAGAGAAGATTCTCGCATTTCAGATTGAGAAAGTTCATGACACATGGTAATGGCTCTAAATGGTAAATTCAATCACACAGTCAACAATTGAATAGAAGCGGCACAAATGAGCCAAGTGCCAGCGATTTAAGGGGATGCTGAAGGAACTCCCAGCAATCACAAGACCACTGCAAAGACAGGCACCCTTCCTCTTCAAAGTTCAGGTGGATTTAATGTTATTGGAGATACAACATTCTATAATGCAATCTTTCTTTGCTATAGAAACTGTGAGCTGCTCAACATCTTTGTAAATACACGGAATGGAAGTGGTTATTTCTGAATGTTTTCCTAATGGTATATATATATATTTCAGCCACAGCTTGTCCTTGGTTGCTTGCTCCAACTATTTTTTATTGGTTATGGTTTTGGCCCAATGCCTGCTGGGTGTGGGGATTTGGCTCAGGATGTGTTTGTGCTGGTAACGAAACACAAACATGGTTTCGTTCCTTGCCTTCCACTGTACAATAAAGTTTTTAGGCATGACAGGTAGATGAACACCAAGGAGTCATTTGAGCTGAAGCTGAAGATCCCATTTAGAAACTTAGGAATCGCTTGAGAAACACACAAGAATCCAGCTAAATATTTGCAAAAAGTGAATGTTATTTCGGAGTCATATGTGAGAAATATTCCCACATTTAGACACAAAATTGTCTTTCATCTTTTTTGCAATTAGTGCTTGATCCAGCCTGGCTTCAACATTCTGCCATTATCCTTATCTATTTGAAAACTTCCCAAGAGAGCTATAATGAGCTGGGGCCATTTTCATGACTATTGATTTCATGGTTAAAATTATAGTATTTGATTGTTATTTGACCAAACTGAGAGTATTGTATGTTTTGAAAACAAGAGCAGTAGCAGCAGGAATCATGTCCCTAGAAAAGTACAAAGTCAGAGCTGCCAAACAGCCCCACATCCCCTGTGGTGCCACAGCGCTCTGTGGGAGCCCCACCGTGCTGCCGCTTTCCAGGGAGCAAGCAGAAGGCACGCGGAGCTTCAGTGACCTTCTCAATGTCACCCAGAAGGCACGCATGGCTTCAGTGACCTTCCCAATGTCACCCAGAAGGCACGCACGGCTTCAGTGACCTTCCCAATGTCACCCCATGCTTGTGGAAAAGCATGGGACAGATGTCCAATGAAGTGTCCTCCTTCCATTGGCACACGTTTTCCGACCTGGGAAACGCCCGTACCTGTTTGCAACGCTGCTGGAGGCAGTGAGTGTGTTTTGTGGTGAAGACTCTTTTAGGACTGAAAGGCCTGAATTTCATTATAACTCCTAGTAAATAAATAGGCACTGGACAACCATTTATGAAGTTTATTTTTCATTGTCACAATACATTTAGGAAGTGTTGCTAAACCAAGGACTTTTTGCATGCTCTGGTTCCTGCATTTCAACAAACTGAACAAATCACAATTAGCAATGGATTTCAGATAAATCCAGAAATGTTTTTAGCAAGTTCCTAAATGTGATAAGAACTCCAAATACCCTTTAGGATCGGGTGTTTCAAAGGATTATTAGGACTAAATGGCCCTAGTGCATCATATGGACAGAATCACCTTTTCTTTGTTCTTTGTTTCAATTTTTAGTCTGAGACCTCTCTATATTTTATTAGACTAAGTGCATAACTGACCATCCTTTCTTTTCTGATCAGAATGGCAGAATTGTTGATTTTCAGGTTGTAGTAGACATTCTGACATTGTTGTAGACATTCTGAGCTGTGTGCAATCCAATAAGGCTACAAATATTTCCTGGCAAAACTGTGGGCACCATCAGGGACTGATATAGTGAAGCAGAAGGTCCCACCCCAGCAGACCGGAGCTACCTGAGCTGTTGATAATTCCATGTAATATGGGGTGAATGTAGATGCAATTGCCCCTTTTCTATCTTTTTCTATCAATGCCATGGAAATTATCTCTATTTTAACAAGTAAATCTAAACATCTTGATGCCAGTAGCTGCTGCTGACTTCATCTTCAGAGCATGAGCATTCTGACATCCCATTTTCTTCAAGCAGAGTCACAGGTCAAAGGGCAGTGAGACACCTTTCCCCAGCTGTCAGTGATTTGCCTCCTTGAAATAAATCAAAAGCACCTGCCCCCAGAGAAGCAGGTGGGGATTTTGTGTCCATGTGGGCAAGATGGCTTGCCTGTGCCCTTGCAGGGCTCCTCTAAAGTTGTTCAGTGTGAGTGATTTCCATGCTCAGGGCTCTCCTGAGCATCACTGTGCCAAGCCTGACCTCTCATGCCATGGCCCCCAGCCAGAGCTGAGTTCCCAGACACGTGAGGCTGCCTTGAGAAATGCATACAGCTAAAACTGCTCACCAGTAAATACACCCTTGCTGCATTTAAAGCCCCCTCCAACTCAGAATAATGTCTCAGGGAGGAGCACAGTATCCTGGGGGACAGAGGGGAGAGCAGGTGGAGGTGATGGAGCCCTGCAGCACCCAACCAAGGAAGAAGGAAGCACTCCTCACCCACTCCAAGTAACATCTTCTACATTTAACAGAGGACAGTTGGCTGCTTTCCTGTCCTCTGCTGCCCTTTTACTTAGAAGTCTGACTCCTGGAAATTAGTTTTGAAGGGTGGCTGCAAGCATGCCAGCGCTGTCTGCATGTGGAGGTGAGGAGAGGACCAAGCTTTAGACACACAGAGCATGCAGGTGATCTTGTTGCAGCTTGCAGACGGAAATGCCCACAGTGGTTTAGTTAGGATAGGAGGAGGAGTGAATCTAAATATCTTGATACATGTGCATGGAGCTGTGTAAGAAGCTCAGCAAACTGCTGTAGCACTCAGGGCTCTCTCTGTATCCACCACCCACAAAATACCTGGGTTGCCAACCCCAGAAAATGTTCCCCTCCAAAAGTGCTGAGCTCTGTTGCTTTCACCGCTCAAAAAATTTAGGCCATTTAGTAACAGGTCTCTGCTCTCCAATTCCAAGAGAGATGCTGGTGCTGCCATCCTGTTGTCCTCGTGAGCCAGGGACACTTCTGTGGAAGAAATAGGTGCTTAAAGCCTTGTTCTGATTACATCTACTCCACATAAAGCACAGTAACTTAACTCGAGCTGGCAGTCACCCCGGTGTAAAACAGGATCGTGGCAGATCAGAAGCTGGGTTGTAATCCTCTCATTGCCCCAAAATAAATTTCCTTCTTGGCAGCAGGGCTTAAGGATAAATGTTCAATCCTGACTTGTACACGGCTTAGGAGCACAGGACAAGGCAGCCCTGCGAGGGCTGCTCAGCGTGCCATGGCTGCGCCGGGACCTGCACCGGGAGTGGCTGGATTGCGCTGAGGGGCTCCTGGGGAGCAGCCCTGCAGCCAGAACTGCTACCAGTGGTGACATTTCAGAAGGTCTTACCTTGGAGAGCCTTCCTAAATGTCATCCTGGACGCTCCCTGTTGAAGCTGCTGGTGGTGGCTGCGCTGAAGGGAGTAGGAGCCAAGTGATGCCCCTGGAAGGGATGGCTCCACGTCGGGTTTCTCCATCACTGTCACACGTATCTCTGATAATATTTACTTACTGTTTGAAGCGAAAATGGCTTTCTAAAGCCATTATTTCTTTCTCCCGTCTGCTGTCATAAAGGTCTTTGTGATGGAATGATAGAGAATTCATCCACAGAAATGGACAGAGCAGGAAAAATATCAAAATAGAAGGGCATCTCTAGGCAGGGCACTGTAATATCACTGTGTCTATCAGCTCTTTGTTTATGCAAAGGCAAAAGAAAAAATAACTAAAAGTAAATGGGTAAGATGAGCACTGATATTTGAAGGACTTGGAAACTAGATTTGATTAAAGTTGTTTTTTTTTTTTTTATAATAGACATTTCATCCCATCTTATCTTTTCCTGTATTCCTTTCTGTCCAGTTTGGACTGCAGCCTCAACAAAGTGCAGTCTGTTTATCATTAGTAAGATGTAGGGTATATTAGATCAGCAATAACAGTAAGTCATTTAGAGTGTACGTCACAGGTTACAAAGCAAATACAAAGGCCGTTTTATTATGCTGAAACTGTAAAGCTTCCGCTAATACAAAATGTTGCTGGCAGTCACCTTGCTTTATTCTTCTTTTAACAACTTACTAACAGTGTGTAAATATAAAAGGAAACTTTGATTTTTCCATCTGGATACCCTGAAAACTCTTTCAATAAAAATGCTAGGGTGCATTTAACACTGTGACCAGAAATATTGAAATTTGACAGTTAGGAGGTTAAAGGTTTCAAATTTATACACAGAGGTGTTTTGCTCCTGTCATGGTCATAGCAGCTTGCTCAGGATAACCCCTTTTGCTTACTGAACCTTTGAAAAGCAGAGAACATTAAGCAATACATCTTGGCAGATGCCCTGGGATTTCACACCACCAGCAGAACCCCATATGCACACAAAAAGTGAACCTCTTAGGTGAAAAGTGGTCAAGCCTTTCTGTGCTTCTGCCCTGTCTGCTGGCAAGCAGCAGTCTGATGCTGCTGCCGCCACCATCCTTTCCACTAGAATCAAGGCAATTTCTGTCATTTTCAGGTATCACGTGCTACTGCTTTTAATTTCCACAAAAATCACTCAAAATGGTGGCAGCAAGAGAACAGGTACAGGAGCCATTACTGAGAGGTAATGGCATCAAATAAATAGGTCTTTTACATTCCTACCATAAAATACCCATGTAAAAGATAAAGCAAAACAAAATGTACTTTGCATCCCAAATGTCAAGATTTTAGGCATCCTCTGGTCTTTATTTTAGGAATTTCAGCCTGTGGGATGCGTTTATTTGCCTCTCTACTGCCATCTGAGAGAATAAGTGCAGCTGAGAATAAACAAGGTATCACAATGCTTCCAGCTTTTTTAAATTATATTTTTTCAAGTTCTACAAAAACAGCAACAACAACAAAAAATAAAAACAAACAAACAAAAAAGAACCAGCATCTATGTGTTGATTTAGTGAGAAACTATCCCTGCATAGAGCTGCTGGAAACATTACAACCTTGACACACTAGAAAGTAAAATTATCAACTTTCCTTTTTCTACTTATCGTAGTATGTAAGAAAACCACTGTGGGCACTTCTTTTCATATTCACCATAAAACTGTCCTCATAAATATTACTACAAATGCACAGTGGTGTTTTGGCTGATGTTCTAAAAACAATTACAGTGAGCACACATTTTTATACCCAGGCATCTCTGCAATATTAATGCAGCCCCTTAGAGTGGTGCACGGCCCTGTCCCACCAGCAGCACACTGGGGCACAGAGGGGATGCTGCAAGGCAGGCAGCTCTGCTTGTTAAATGTGCCCCCCGCTGTCTCCAGGAGCTTGAGAAATTTAGGGGTGGGTCTAAACTCAGGTTATAGCCCCTATTCACTTCAAACTGAGGATTTGCAGCCTGTGCCTTTGTTGCTTGTAGTGGCAGCAGCAGGCACCGGGCAAAGCCCATCTGCTTGCTCAGGGCTTGGCCTGGGGCAGCAATGGTGGGACAGGGGGAGCTGGTAGGAGATCCTGCTATGGACTTGGTGCTCTTACAGTGAAGGAACAGCAGGCAGGAGTGCAGAAGCCAGTTGCACACAGAATTATAGCAGTTCAGTGAGTCTGTGAGAGTCATTCATTTGTTCTCCGGTCCTGGAAAAGAGCTCATGGCTGAGCTGAGGCTGTAAAACACTCTCCCCCTTGCAGAGTGTATCAAGGCCAGGTGTATCTGAGGAGAGGGACTCTGTATCTTGTGTGGGGAAGCATGCAGAAAGGACCATGAATTACCCATAAGCGGTTTGGGCATCACAGTGTGCTGAAAAGGGGAGGTCACCACATCTCCTGCAATTCTTCAGGATGTTCAACTCTGCCATGCCTCAGAAAAGATGAGACTGGAAGTTTGACTTTACACATTCTTTCAGGTGTAAGTACCCACTCAGGGTCAGGTGGCTGTGAGCTGAGCTTTCAGTGCAGTTAGGAGAAGTCACGTGTCTATGTGCAGCAGAACTCTTATCTCCTGCAGGACTCCAGCTTTTTGACTGTTGGAGTAGCTGTCAAATTAAAGCATATGTGCCAGTGGCAATAGCTGAGCTGTTTTCCTTGAATAACATCCCGCTCATCCCAGCTCTCTTTCTGGCACACAGTTCAGGTCCCATGTATCACTAAGATCCAGCTTAAGCTGATTGTTAGAGCTGTGGGGTAGAGGGGCACTTTAGGCAGTGAAGAGAGAGGCTGGATTAGAAAACAACTAAAACAGAATTGTCAGTTAATGCTATTGAAAACACTGGACTCCTCTTTAAGAGCTGCAATGGTCCCCAAGGCTTTCAGTGCACCAACTAACTACTAGAAAGAACCTTTTGTGAGCTCCCTATATTGGTGAATCTCCTCTGTGTTGTTTTCAAGACATTGATCATCCATGCCTTCAGAAATTCAAATTAAATACCGTGAGGTAAATATACCCTGTATTCTTTATCTGTATCTCTAGTTTTGCTACAGTGGGTTGATTGGTTTATTTTCCCCAGCTATTTCTTTATTGGTCTGTTTCCCTCTCTAGAGCTGAGGAGGGTCTGCAGGAGCCAGCAGCCTTCCGGGGTCCTGGCTCACCTCCGGTACGATCATGCAAAAGAAGCAATTTTTCATTATTGATAAAATGTAATGTCATAATGTCATGGCCTTTCAGGTCATCATCTTTGTAAGTCAGCCATGACATTATCACAATTTATAATGATAACAAATGACCATAATGTTTGCATGTAATTTTCATTGGCTATTGCAGAATTCTAAAATCACTCCCTTTTTTGAAGGAAGGATTTCATTAACAGGCTACTGCGATTACTGCTTCTACTGGCAGCATTTTGCTAACATGGAGTCTATTCTGTCTCGTATGGATGATTTATGTACTTAGAAATTTAAGATTTGGTGGCTTTTGGCTAGTTAAGTACTGATGCAAACTGAGAGAATACTCCTGCCTTTTTATGTTATCAAGAGCTTTATAATATGCCTAAATACTGTAATTTCTACAGGTTATATAAATATGTACTCTGTGAATATTGCTGGCTGTAAGGCCTGACTTTAGTGTCAGATTCATTCTTGACTGTAGTGTTGGCTTTACTTATTTAATATTTCATGATAAACTTAAAAGATTTACAGCTTCAGGAGCTGGTGTGAATCATAGGGCATTTATTTTCATGTGATATTTAGAGGCTGGAGCTTCGGTCCCCAAACACTTTAAACATATTCTTAGCTTTAACATCTGGACCGAGAACATCACTGGGGTGGGTTCCCTTTGCTCTGCAGGATCAGAACCTCAGAGTAATTGCACAGAGTTCAATAGAGATGAATCTGGAGCACTTGTAGGGAGCACTCTGTCAACCTAATCCATAAATAAATACTCCTCTACTCCTGAAGTCCTCTGAATGTAATGCATGAAAAACAATGAAATGCCTGGGCACTCCAGGCCTCTTGGAAAAACAGGGCCAGGCTTTTGTATCCGTGTGTGCGCACATGCTTGTGTATGAAATAAATTCAAACAAACAAAAATAAATGTTTCTGAAAGAGCAGCTGTGAGTTATAGTCTAACAGACTCCATGACAGGCCACCAGGCAAAAGGACTCAGAGCTGCACAATTGGTCCCCAAGGGATACAGTGCCTTAGAGAGGACAAAGCAAGAGCTGGGGACTCGGCTGTGCTTTGTTTTGGCCCACGAGGCTTATCAGACCCATGTTGTGATTCATTTTTTATTTGCAGCAAGAACCTTGCAGGACAAATTTGCCTTTTTCTTCCTTTCCTCTTCCTTGAGGTTGTTACTTTTTTTTCCATAGGAAATTATAAAAGTACTGCCCTTATGAAAAATACTCGACTAAGTTTCATCCTTTGTCAGTGTGACACAGGGGCCACCTGGCTATTATGGCATTGTCCACTAGGTCAAGCAAACACGTAACAGAAGGCTTTCTTTCCTTTAAAGTGAATTGTACACAAAATGTCTCGTTGTCTGGAGAATCACACATTATGTGGGGTATTGTCCAATTATATTCATGGTCATTCCTCACTCATATGGGGATCTCCTTATTACTGTCTTTGAAATCCCCACCATGAAGACTAGTTTCATGAATTTTCCAAGCCTACTGGCCTACATATGACCCAATAAGGTCATTCACAGCAGCTCAGTCTCCAAATCATAAATGCCCTCAGACTAGAGGCAGTTGTTTTGTTTGCTTACAAGAGTAACTTCACCGTCGGCAGCCAAGGTACTGCACTCCACTGCAGTGCACAGGCACAATTGCATCAGGATAAATCATTTTAAGCCACTTTAGCAGAAAACTGCTTGAGCAATCAAAGTTAGTATGCACTGTGAGTAATGAACATTAACCAGTCTTGTGAGATACCAAAAGAAAACAAAGTGTCTGTGTTTAATTGTCCTTCTTGAAATACCTTTTTATTACACATCCCCATTGTTCACTTGATTTGCTTAGCCTAACTCAGGTTTGACTTTCTTTTTTGGATGTGTTGACTGCACAAGGGCTTTATTATATCAGGTAACATTTTCCAAACTCTCAGTGAGTTGGCTCAGGTTAATTTTAGCACAGCTCCAGCTCTTCTCCTGTGGTTAGTGTCCCAAAAAACGAACACAAATAAGAATTGGGGACTTAAGTGGTCTTGTCTTATTTTCTGTTTTGCTAACCCAAAACACTTTTCCCTAAATTTTAAAGCTGATAGCTACATCACACTGTTTAATGATATTTTATTTGATTATACTCATAATGAGATGCCTGTGAGATTATGATACCATTGTGACAGTGGATGGGATTTTCATTCCACTATCACTTCATGGCTCTTCAGGGCCCCACCTTCAGCTCAGGACTGGCCACTCACTGCTCTGCTCAGAAGAGTTGTCCTGCTTAACTTCACCTGGCAGGGGCTAAGAGCAGAACCAGAGACTGCCCTTCCAGAGAGAGAGAAGAATCTAAATACTGCAGAAAGAAGCAAAGACTCCTTTGCATTCTCTGACCAAGCCTCCTTAAGCAACTGTTTGCCAAGGTGCTGTCACCCCTTGGGTTCATCTTGCTGTTGTGTCAGTGAGCCCATCCTTGCTCCCTCCCACCGGATGCTCCTGATGCCTGAGCTCAGTAACCAGCTGTGCTCCAGCTGTGAGCACGGGTCTGCTCTGCTGCAGATTGCAGAGTGTTCCCTGCCACCTGGGAAACAGCCACAGAGAGCAGACAAAGCCTAGTTTTGCTTGGCATAACCTGGTTTTGCTGAGCTGCTTCTCTTCACAGAAAGCAGCAGCACGTGCCAGGCTCAGGGGCAGTGGAGGATTTTACAAGCTTCGGGAAAGAGCAAGACGAGTTTCAGAGG
Organism: Bombycilla garrulus; assembly: GCA_013400315.1. Lineage (NCBI taxonomy): Eukaryota > Metazoa > Chordata > Aves > Passeriformes > Bombycillidae > Bombycilla > Bombycilla garrulus. Next base: position 1,040,719 of record VXBU01018423.1, on the reverse strand, counting down.
AGGGGAGGTAGAGGAAGGCTCTGCCAGAGCAAAACCAGAACCACCTGATCCTTCCAAAGCACGCAATTTTGTTTTTCTGAAGGCTAAACAAGAAGTAACATAACATGCAGAATTAACAGAGGTTTGCTGTTTTGTCATTAAAAGTGGGTTTGCTGCCGAACAGCAGCTTTGGGAATGTCTGTTTGTACTGTCAGGCCTCTGCTCAGCACGAGCATGTGCTGTGCTAAAGCAAACGAAAGGGGAATTATACAATATTGAATGTGGACCTGTCTCTAAATGCATTGAAAATGAAGGTTATTGTCTTCTGGCATTTCCTAAAAAGCCTCTTGAGCTCCTGTTGGCAACCGCTGATATTGAGGGTACTTTTAGCTGTTTAAGTCTTCCTGTTCTAACAGGGGTCAAAGGGCTATAAAGATCTTCTCAAAAGGATATAGAAGGAATCATTAAAAGGGAGGAGGAAGAAAGTGACAGAAGGTCAGCCTTTTTTTTTTTAATGGGTGCATCCCCGAGGGGGTCAGACACAGTTGTGCATTATACTCCAGCTCCAGTACCTGACTTTTAGAAACCTACAGCAAATCTTATTAGCACTTCCATAAGCATAAAATACAGGACAGAGCCCAATGTTCCAGGCAGAAGTAAAAGAGAAAAACCATGAAATAAATCAATTTAGTCTTTCAAATTAATTTAAATCAACATAGTGCGAGAATATGACCAAGATGAGGACAAATACTCAAATATGTGCAAGGCATTTTACGGTCCCTGGGAAGCGTGTGCATGTATCTGTGTGTGTTTAATTCCCTTGTTGATCTTTTTTTCCTTAGAGACAAATTTACTGTATGCTCATTGCATGGTATGTCATGTAGCTTTTTGTAAGGACTGGTGTAGGGCAAAAAAATTTACCTTTTTATGTGACACAGCCAAACAGAATTGTGAAGGTTTTCAGTGATTTCTAGACAGCAAGCAATAAACTGCGTTTGCACCCACACACTTACTGCCTAACACCCCATCTGGTAACATTTCCACGTCTCCAGGAAAGAAATCAATAGCAATAATCTGTGAGGGCCTCATAGGGTGTATATTTTTTTATCGCAGTGCTATTTGGAATTTTTTTCCTATCTGCTTACAGCACTAGATTGTTCTTTTTTTGTTAGCTAACACTGAAATCCTGGAACCATTATTATATTTTATAAAAAGCAGGAACTAGCACTGGAGTCAGAATAATATATTCTAAACACTCATATTCAATAATATCACAGTGTTCAGACAGCAAAGTCCTAGCCAGTGGAGGCACTGAAAAATCTCCTACAGTAAGACCCTGTGCATTTAAAATGATATGCTAGCACACTTCAAAGACTAGCATCCTAAAAATTCATGATTACTTAAAGATAGTTTATATTAAAAGAGAGTATACCTCCAGCTTTCATCCTGCTCCAATGCAGAGAAGAAATTGTCCTTATATTCTGAAATTTAGAACTGTGTCACTGTTGGTTTTCTGTGTAAGGAGGAAATATGATGCTTTGTTACTGGTCTTATTTATTGCAGACCTTGTCTGGAATCTAGTATTGAAGCTGTGCTTGATGAGTTGCTGCCTTGAACTTTTCCACTGATCAATGCTGGTGCTATGGCTGCATGAAAGAATAGCTTTCCTGAGGAGAAGCTATCACATGGGAAACACACTACACAGTAAGCTAAGAAATCTGCTATAATCTTGTATGCTTAGGCTTAGAAACGTGTTTCCCAAAAGAAATGGTGATAGCGAATGACCATTTTGAAACAGATGTTACGTGAGCAAGAGGTCAGGTCAAGAACAGGGAGGTATTGAAAAAAAATAGAGGTAGAGAAAGAAAGAAAGACTGGGAAAAGGGAAGTAAGAAAGAAGCAGAAACCCTCCTTTCACTAACATGGTAACGCGCACTGGACAAAATGCACAGCTGAAGACAACATTACAGAGCCAGGAGACAAGAATCATATTTCTTCTTCTCCCCGCAGTGACAAAAAAAAGGTTGTTTTGATTTTTGCTGTACAAATGATAGGCTTTACTTCAAAACTGTAGCTGCTGAGTTGCTCTCCATAAAAGTGTTTTTTGCTTTTTGTCCTAATGGCAATACTATAGGAAAGAAAAGGAAGCAGTTCTGTAATCAGCATATGTTTTATTTACCTATGGATTGTCCCATGTATCTTGCAGTGGGGGTGGGACTGACACTCTGAACAGGAGAAATGTCCTTTGGAAGTGGGATTTCAGTGGCATTTAGCATGGGCAAATCCATGTCTGTGCTTACCAGGCCTCTACTTTTGTGCCAAAGCTTCTACTGGGTTTTTTTTCACATAGGAGTTACACTGTGGTACTGTGATGGACCCACTATGAAGTCTTTTTTTTTTTTTTTTTTCTTTAAGTCACCAAATTATCGTCTCATTTGGTTACCAGCAGAGCACATAGCAGGTCTCTCAATGTAGTTGGCTTTATTCATGAGTACTTCTAAATAAGCCAGTGGTTAAAACAAGTCAAACTTTCTGAAGCAGTGTTGCAATAGAGATCCCAAAAAGACCAACTGGGGAGACACACAGGGTTCCTTTAGTTGTAAGCAAAGAATGTGATTTCTTTTTTTTTTTAAGCTTAGCACTAAACCTAAAATCTCTGGATGATATAGCCTTGTTACTGCTATAAGTGACTGCTCTTACCTCATTTTTACCCCTAAAATTCACCATTTGCCTGTCTTTATTTACACTCTGAAATGCTGAAAAGCCAAACCTCAAAGCTGAACAAATAATAAGGTTTAAATAAAGATCTAGTAGATCAAATCACTAGTGGAAACGATAAATGGGGCTGAGAGTCCTGCCCATGGATAGTGTGAAAAAAAGAGTTATTGGATTTCTTTACTTTAAGTAGGTTCGTAAGGAGGAATTTGGGCAGCTAATCTTTGATTTCTGTCTGGTTTTAAAATCTTTTACTTGATATCTCTGCTCTTTGAGTAGGTAGGAATGAGAAAAAATAGTGCTCTTCTTATTCACATGGTTGCAGTAAAAATAAATCCACGGTGAGGTGGGTATTCAGGTGCCTTGGGAAGGAGGGCTATGTAAATACCTCAGTCAGTGTTTTTAACCTGGGGTCCATGGGCTGTGAATGAGAGTACTATAAAAGATAAGCAAAGATAGCAAATCTCTTGTCAGTTAGCTTAAATTTTCACCATAAGGGTCCCTACCTCCAGCAGACAATTTTAGATACATAAACATTGAAGAGATTGAAAATCACTGATATAAAGAGGCTGTCAGACCATTGCAGGCACTGAGAACAATATATTCAGCCATTATTATATCAATCTGAACATTGGACTAATTTCGTCTAATACTATTGAATTTAATTTCTAAGTCTAAATTAAAACAGGAATAAAAACTTAGTGTTTTTAATAAAGTTATATTTGAGCTCAGGCTTTGATGATAAATAAGCCATTCACTTATGTACATCTGCCAGAGCATTCATAGGAAGCACTAGGCTTAAATGAGTTGTGACCTTATGAGACAGTCTACTGTTTGGAGACTATATAGGTGACTGCTGGGTTTTGAGTCTTGACCTTTCTGTTTATATTCATCATGAATGTGTGGATACTTTTATTCTTTCTGGGAAAAGGCTGTCAATCTTCACACTAATTTTAATGCCTGTGCAATGCAGAACAGTGGTAGATCTTAGCAATAACAATCACCAACTGACTAAAATTAACTAATTCAGACTGCTATGCTAAATTGAGTATGAGCGGGTTTGTTTCAGGCTCGGCATGGAAGCACAGGTGCAGTCGATAAATAGGGACACATACGGTGCCTAAATACGCTCGTGCTCGTTGTGACCTCCCAGCAAAAAAGCTCTGACAAATCACTTGTGACTTTCCAGAGCTTGTCAAGCTGCTGTTCAGTTGATCTGTATTTCTCTAGACTGGAAGTGACAGGAAGAGGCAGTGATACTTGTGAGCTTGAAAAGGACTTCAATTTCTATCCCAAAATCATGGTGCCTTCCAAGGACTGGCCTTGTAAACAGCTCCTCACCCCTCTGATGAGGCCAAGGTTTGTCAGTCTCGGTCCTTCATCACATCTCCTTCCTTACTTCTGCCAAGAAGGTTTGCTGCTGTTCAGGGACCATCTCAGGAGATCTTTCAGCATACCCCCATTAGCTGAGGAGTTCCCTCTTTCCCCCTCTGCCCACACCAGGGAGGCTCAGGTGGTCTCCTGGAAGTGCAGCCTGGGGCAGATTAGCATCCTGACATCACTTCTGCCCCCAGAGCTGCTGAGGTAGCCTGCTGCTGGGAGGTCCCAGCTCAAATCACCCAAATAGCAATGCAGAATATAGCCTAAAATTATGATGAGACTGTTCCAAGTGCTGAAGTATCCACTGGGCTCTGGAGCAGACATTCTCTGCCTTGCTCAGACACAGACACAGAATATTATTCTTATGGTAAACTCCAAAAATTATGTTCTTTAATGATTTTAACCCATTTTAGTGCTTAATAAAAAAGGAAGCTTCTATTGGAGCTTTGACACATTGAGCAGAAGAGCTTTGTGCAGGCCAGACATCTGATTCTGGCAGAGCTGTCCTGAGCCCTTATTTCCCTATGGCCATGCTTTTTACACTGGCACCACCTGCCCTTTCCCAAAATCCTTTCCTGCTTTTGCCACCACTCCTGCATTCTCACACTCTTTCTCATCCTCACTGACTATTTTTCTCACAAATTAAATTCTCATATATAACTTCTTTATCATGGTTCTTCAGAGGAGCTTCAGCTGGGGAAGCAATTACCTAAAGAAAAATAAGAGGGAAAAAAGGGGGTTTCCTTGTCTGCCAACTTGCCAGGAGCCAGGTCAGTCCTAGCAAGGATACACAAAGGTATTTTTCAAGCAAATATTACAGAGCTCTTTCAGTAAAGGCATATTGGCTTAAAAGGGCTCCAACCCTACTAATATCTGAGCTTCTTTTACTCAGAATTGTTCAAATCAATGCAAGTTTATTGCCCCTTTCTCCCATGCTAACCCAAGTAAGCTTTTATTGCCTTCTCTGCCCTGCCAATCTCTGTGATCCCAGCCAGTGCCACTCGCTGCTGGCAGTGTTTGTCTCTCTGCCGGCCCTGGACAGAGCGTTGTGCACCAGCAGCTGCTTTCACAGGGCACGAAAAATACACAGCGGGGCAGCTTCACAACGACTTCCCCTGCTTGTTTCTGCCAATACCTCTGTCCTTGTTTGCTTTACCAATGGAAAAGGGTAAATTAAATTATAGTAAAATGTCTTCCTAAATATGCTTTCTCACTCCTCCTTCATGTATACAAGCGCTGCAGACATAGTGAGAGATTATGTATCCCAAAGGAATTTGGTGCAATATTTTGTAATTCTGATTGAAATGTGTTCTGTCTGGTCCCCATAGTTTAATTTAGAACAATTAAGGTTCAGAGTACATGAGCTTGCAAAGCACATTACAAACAATGGCTGCAGAATAAACTGCAAATCAATCCACACTAAATCACCCTGAAAATCCCTGCGAACACAACAAAGAGGTCTAGATTCACAGTCCTTTAATACAATCTCCTCTGTCTTTGTAGGCATAAGTAGTTCAGCTTCTTCCTTTACGGAAAATTGTCATTATATTATTTCAGGTTAGGAGATTTTTTGTTTGCTTGTTACTGAAAATAAAACAAGAAGGAGCCATCCCACACGTGATTATGCAAGCATGTCAAATCAAAGTGCAAGAGAGACACTGCCGCTGTGCTCCATTCTCTGCTTTACCTTGCAATGCTTATTTCTAATGATTGCCTTGCTGCTTTTATACAGGATATAGATGAGCAGCGGGTACTAATATAATTAAACCTGATAAGAGGGTGTCCTGAATATCATGCACGTGCGTGCACAGCCTGTGTAATAGTGCTGGTACATGTCACACATCAACTTGCTATGATTTTTATGTTACTATTATTACACTGGCTGACACCCATGTTCCTGCCTTAATATGACAGTAGCCTTTCATTAATACTTGACATAAAACATTATTTTAAGTGAGGTGAAGTCAGGTTAAAACAGAAAAGTAAAGATCCTCTGATTTTTACAAAATGAAGATTTTATTTCCTGTACGTGCACTCTGAAATCTTGGAAGCTGCAGACAATACATGATGTTTTTAGCAGAAAGTCTCACAGAGCATATTCCCATATTCCAATGAACAGGCAGAAATGTGTAGATTGTTTTGCAATCACATGGAGTATTGGAAGGAAACAGTATTTTGTTTTGATTTTGAGTGTGAAAAGAGTGGGTGCCTCGATTCAGCCATGGTTCTGCAGAGTCTCCTTTTCAAAGCCTGGACAATAACCTATTCCTCACAATCAAAGTTCAGTGAAGGGAAATGGCTTCCAGGAGAGCACAGTAGCCTGGCCAGCCCCAGAGCAATCGCACTACGTGACAGAAGGCAAAGCAGGAGCTATCAGAATAATTGTCTCTGGAAATGACCACAGGGGAGGGCCTGATCCAAAACCCTCACCGGTCAATAAGAGCTACCACTGATGTGGGCTCGCATCATCAGTTGTTATATCGGAAAGATTTTTTTCCAGGACAGTAGTTCTGATTTGAATGTTCTTTGCACAGAGCAACAAATAGAGATACCCAGCCACCAGATGAGGCAGGGGCTGATTAAGGGTGGTGACAAGGTTGGCACGGGGCTGATATGTTCATCAGCACTTCTGCAGGGTTCACATCACCTCTGCGAAACCCCACAGGTCTCTCTGTACTTACCTTATTCAATGCCACTGATATATGAAGAAGGTAGTACGACAAAATGCTGTCGCCAGTTTTCCACATCACCATTTTACTGAATCCTGCAGCATTATGTGCAGTGCGCTGTCTGTGCCCCCAGCATGGGCGCTGTCCCCTCAGTGTGGGAGGGACACACAGCCTCATGTGCTGTCCTTGCAGAGCAGCACAAGAGCCCGTCACATTGAGGTCACCAACCCCACAGAGCAGACGCAGGGTTATGGACGTTTGTGCTCCATGCAGTGGTGTCATGCCAGGCCTGCCGGGTGTCTCTTGTGACACCTCCCACCCTGCAGCGCCCTGAGCAAAGTGCAGCCCTGAGCCCCAAACACCCTCGGCACATGTCCGTCACATCCCCATTGTGTTCAGCCCATTACAGGTTTTACAGTTTCCAGTGAGGGCAATGTGCAGCCTGGCTGAGGCCAATCAATATGCTCCAGGACCATTATCCTATAAAATTCCCACTTATTTAAAAAGAGGGTGGGGGGCACAGACCTTCAGATCTGATCCAGCTCTGTAAAGTCAATGGCCAAACTTCCATCGATTTTCAGAGGCAAAGAGTTGGCATGTGCTTTAAAATATTCACAAGCCAGGAATAATAGCAACAAGCAGATATGGATGCAGCGTCTTTAATCCATATACTATGGTCTGCGTGCTACTTCTGCCATAAAAAAAAAAACAATCCAATGTTTGGGAGAAAATAAGGGTACATAAACAATTGTGCATTACAGAATCCTTCAAAATAAAGGCAGTCATTATAAGGGCAAAGCATAAAACCTGGGAGCTGTTTTATTTTCTTATTGTCACACTGGTTTTTGATCCACTTTTTCCTTTCTCCTCGCTAGTGTTCTGCTCAGCCTCGCTGTTGTGCTCATTAGTCTGGTAAAGCTGCACTGCAGGATTCAACTTGTTGTTTCAAGTAAAATAATTTAATTAATCTTGTATTCCATAATTTATTTTATTTTAGGAAACAAAGATATTTAATCTGAGTACAACAGTGTTTGTTCCCTAACCTAGGAGCCCTCGGTTTTAAGCAGAGCCAACAGAAAATTTTCAGAGGGGAATTAGCACAGCACTTGTGTCTGCAGTGGTGTCTGTGTCATGCCCCTAATCCTGCTCCGCTACTGTGCAGAAACAACAGGGAGTGCCGAACTTGTAAAGACCTTTAGGAATTAGGTAACTTCCTCCAGGGTATGAAGTTCCTCTGTCAAAGGTTCCCGGCATCTGTGGGGTTAGTGCTGATTTGTGAGGATTGCATTAACTGATTCTCACTGTCACGGTGCCACTGGTGAAAAGGGAGATGATAAAAGACTTTCCTGAAGAAAAAGTGTTGCCATTTCATTTCAAACAAGACACTGCTGTGGGCATTTCAGTTTCATGTTCACTGGGACAGTATGAATGAAAAGGAAGCATAAGCATTTTGTTTTGTAGCTATAGAGGCAATGGTTGGTAACTCCTGGCAAGCCAGTCCTTGGATGCTGGATCATGGGGACAGCTTGAGGGGCAAGTCTCCCTTCAGGGAGCTCCCCACATCTGTGTTGGTCATAGTGCTGGGGTGTTGGGCATTTCCTTGGAACTTCCTCACATACAGTGGTTTTAGGGACAAACTCCAAACAGGAGTGAAAATAGATATATCTATCTCTCTCTCTGGAAAAGTTTCTAAAACCTCTAAAAACCTTTCTGCTTGGCCATGCCGTGTACACACCCCCAAGCCTGGGTTCACGTTCTGCTCTCCACATATCTCTGTGCTTTGACTCTGCTCAGTAACACTTGGCTATTTCTTCTGTAAATGCGGCAGTCCTACAGCTTAGTGGTGCTTCAGTATGGAGGAACCATTTCTATCTTAACAGCCAGTGACCCGGGAGGTTTATATATATGGGAGGACACTAACCTTTGGTCTAAGTGTTTCATCCTTGTTCTCAGCTCAAAGAGGGATTTTTATTTTCCTCTAAACATCTGTGAAATACTTCTTGGCTATTTTAGAGACCTCCACATATGGGACTTGAAAAGACAGTTCTTTCTCTGTCAGTAGTATTTCAGATGCTTTTATACAAAAGGTAACAGGAGATGACTATTTGCTTGTGTCTTTTTTAATTACATCAGACCTTGAATGGAGTGCTCGGCCAGCAGGGCCCATCCTGCCTGCTAGGTGAGTGCCTTACTCTCAGTGAAATGGTCAGGCTCGTGGCTGCTCCCGCTGCCTCCAGGGACGTTTCCAAATTGCATTTCTCAACAGGAGGGGTGAAGAGCAATTTCTCTCCTGATCCCCTTGCAAGCTTTTCCCGTAGAAGAGTACAGTTCAGTAGCCACAACTCCCTGCGCACCAACCTCTCAGGCAGAAGAGGAGAAACCCACGTCTCCCTCTGCCCTAACCACAGGGCTTCACTGGGAAAAAATAAACCAAGGAAACAGCAGCACCTCTCCCCCAGCTCTGTGAAAAGAGAGACCAGACAGCACAGGCAAGGCTGGGGGATATAAACAAAAGCAGAGCAGATGGAAGATCATCCCCTTGGACCTCAGGAGGTGCCAACCTATTGAGCCTAGTCATTCTGGAGGATCTTCTGCCAGTAGGAACGGGTGTCCACTTGAATCTTTAACTTTGAAAATTAAGTTTAAGCACCTCAGAAATTAAAATACAACCAGGTAGTATTTCTAAAATCCAGAATCTGAATTTCACCTAAACTTCTTTTTGGATCAAGGCTTTGACAGTTTCTAGAAAATATTACAAAAATTTATTCTTTATGGTATGACAGAGGTTCCACATGATTTTGAGAGTTGTGTAGGAGTGGACATAAGTATGTGTTTAAAACTTAGGCAAATGCACATATGCTTTTTTGAACCTGGGGGCCCAAGAGTATGTCATGAAACTTCTCCTGGCTTGACCTGTGCCAGCAGGAACAGAAGGAGGGTCATCTCTTATGCTGTATTCCATTTATTCATTTTGAGTGTTGTTTTCTTTCTCCTTTGAGGTTGTGCTGTAACCAATCAGCTGGAAAATTTCCAAGCCATTAGTGTCTCCCAGATAGGAAAGCCCTGTCCCCCCATTGCCAAAGAGCAGGAGGACAGGGCACAGTCGCAGCACATCAGGGTCTGAGCCGGTGGCCAAGAGGAGCCCTGGCCATCACCATGCCCTCACCAAGAGTGATAGGTACTCATTCAGCCTGCAGAGTTCCTCCCATGCCACATCCAAGGGTGGCAGGGCTGGTGGCTGTCTGGGCTGAGGCTGGGTAGAATACTAATTTCATGAGGGATTTATTGGAAACAAGACTTCAGATTGAATTATGGTGTAATTATGAACTGTTTTTGTGTGTGTGCTACAGGACTGGGCAACTTGCCACTGGGCACAATCCACTGTGCATCAAGCAACCGCAGGAGAACCTGACAGTGCTGCCAGCCCTCCCCTCTCCCTCAATTAAACACTCCTTCTGACTGCCAGTTACACGAATTAAACTGTTTTAGCCTCATTTACAATATCATAAGTGAAGAGCGACAGGCTGAAACCATCAAACACCCTCAGCTTTCAGCAGCCTTATTCCTGCAATGACCATATGCTTGTGCACAGTTGTCTTTCTCAGCTGATCTGATACAGAATTAATTGACACTCAGATTTTAGCTTTAACATACCAGCTGTTAGCTGTAAACCAACAATCAGGGCTGCCTTTTAATCAGAAAATGTATTACCTACCTTAAGGGTCCAATTTTTTTGACAGCTATGAGTGATTTCTTATGCTTACATGATCCAGGCATAATTTTAGATGAAGCTGAAATACTGCTAAATGTGCTGCTTAAAAAACTAAACACATCCCACTCTTTTTCTCTTTGGCTGGATGATGTTTGGCCATTGGCAGAGAGACAGACATGGGGCTGGAGGATAAAGGGTGCGTGGCTGTGACAGTGGGGCGAGGCACAGCCCGGATTTCCAGCCAGGAATCCCCACCATGACCACTGCTCCTGGCTCCTGCCAGCAAGCACCATGAGCCTGATGCTTCTGTGGATATCTGGGGAACCTCCTTGGACAGCTTCTCAGCTGGTATAATAGAGCATGAGTGATTTACCCCAGCTGGAAGAATGGGTTTGAATTTGGCAAATACATTTAACAATGAATGACTTCTCTTAAAAAGCAATTATATCACAGGATAAACTAAGCTGCGAGGGCATAAATTGGACAGTAAATGTGGTTCTCACAAGTACTTGGACAGTACACACAGGCTGCCAGTTTCTAAATTTGGGCACCTAAGTCTCAACTTATTTAAAAATATGATATTTTTTCTGTTCTTTAGTTTTTGCTGATCTTTCATTCTGCTTAGAATTATATTTTTCCTTGAGATCTAATAAAATGAGTTAAATAATTAATGCCACAATCCAATAACTGATTATAGAATTTTTTTTTCAAAATTGCATGTAGCACTGTTCACATACTAAATCTTTTTGATTAATGATTTTTAAAGATGGCTTGTTACATCCATAATATAAAAAGTAGAGAGATGTAAGCTGCTGAAGTATAATTATAAATACCTTTTATGAAGAGTAATTCATTTTAGAAGCTTGATTCTTGATGTGTATGTAGGAAATACTAACATGTAAGAAATATTCTAAAGAAACTGAAAATAGAAGCCTCCTCTTCCATACCCCCCTGAAATCTAGTTTATGTCCATAGGTGAATTGCTGCTGTGAAGCCACTGCAATTTGACTTTGTACAAAAAGGGTCATTGAACAGAAGGTCAGGCAGCTGGCCATTTCCATTTCAAAGATGCTATCAAAAGGGCAAGAGGCAGTTCATCCAGCAGCCCTTTAGCAAACAAGATTTTCTCCTTTCTCATTTATGATTTTTTTTATGCTAAAATAGTTTATAGGCTACTGAGAGAAGGGCCTTGATTCATTTTCTTCAGAAAGAAAGTGGACTAAGTGGAGCTTGGAAAGGACTTTGGTTCAAGAATTTTCATAGGAGCTTTTGAGTAATGAGGAGCCATTTGGTGTCCACTTATCAAGAGCCTGGCAGTAAGGCAATAAATCATTACGGGGGACTCTCCGCTTCAGCTGAAGACAATTGGAAAAGGTAGCTCTTTTATTACAAATTATGGCTTATCACCTCCTTAATGGCAGGCCTCAGCTTTATGAATACTTGAGCTTATTAATCAAGATAAACCAAACAAGTTCAGAAAAGTTTTGGGATCCTGCATGCCAACGTGCCATCACGGGGGGAAGTCCTGCAAGGTTTGCAGTGCTGCCTGACAGCCAGAGGCACAATCCATCCCGCCTGCCAGTTGCTGACAGCTCAAATGATACTGGTTCTTCTGGGATTAGAGAATTGCCTCTCACCAATGAGCAGCTAAAATTCACCCATTACGGTGATTAAAAACAGGCTGTTCCTCCCCCAGTGTTCAGTGTGCACTTGCATAGTGGGACAGAGCAAGAGCTTCAACCCTGCCCAGGCCAGCAACCCTCGTGAGGGTGCCCCTGCTCAGTGAGGGGGTCGGTACCCTCGTTGTCACTTAAAGAAAAAGAAGAGTATGTTGCTCTCAGGGAAAGAATGCTTAAAACAATTTCAGTCCCGTATTTTACTCTACTCACCATTTTGCTTGTCATCTCAGAGAGCTTTTGCACTGCAGCTTTGTGGGCTGTGTTTCACAAATACCAGGGCCAGAAGGCTCTCCCCTCAGCATGCTTTAGGGGTGAATTACCAGATTGCTTGTGGGCAAGAGGTGTGGGTGCCCAACTCCACCACTCAGCCCTTGGGAGGAGCAAAACACCAATGTGGAAATTTCTGAAAAGTGAATTAACCAACCTTTCTCTACAAATCAGTGTGAAAATTTTGGGCTTCATTACTTCTTTTTTTACTGATGGATAGAACAAGGACAATTTATGGAGCAAATTTTGCAAGTGGGTCCCCGCTGCAAACAGACTCCTGACCTGTGCTTGGGTTTGTACATGCAAAACAACTGATAAGAGCCCAAAACTCTAGTGAATCTTTGGTCATTCTCCCAGCCCTTGCCATGTCAGAGATAACTGACTGAGCTCACAGCTTCCTCACCACCACAAATATTTTCAGAGACATGTCAGCGTAAGTTCAAAATATGTCATTGTAAAATGTTTATACAACATTGAGCTGAAAATCCATCGATATATCTGTGCTATACCAATACATCCTGATAATAAGAATGCTTCATCACAGCAGGTCAATATTTATTGGAATAAATCAACCCCTTGCCAATGTGGAAATGAAGGTGTCTGTTACCTGAAATCGGAAGAGTTGTATATTCAATTATAAAAACTAACAAATGAAGGCTTTAGCTATAATACAACATCACTCCATTGACTTGATGGAGCTGCATCAGTTTACATCAGATACGTCTGGTCTTAAAAGCCTTAGTGGAATATCTGGAAAGGACTTGGAAGATCTTTATACAATGTAGTTTTTCAGGGCACTGCAGCCAGATATGCAGCAGGCAGAGAGGTCTCCTGGCACCTGACAGAGCGGGTGACTCTGAGCATCAGCCCAGTGAGCAGCACTCCCCACAGGTGAACACCTGCCCCCCTCAGCCCCCTGCAGCCACGTCCACTGACATCCAGGTATGCAGGAACATCGGGGGTCCTGTCTGGAGAGACCCCTGAGAGGTGCAGAGCAAGCTCTGAGACCCCACAGGCAGGGGCTGCATGAACAGGAGGATCCTGATCCTCTGGAAACGCCTCTCCCAGCTGCTTTGAGAGCACTGCCAGCAGCACATCGCACTGCTGCCGGAGTCAGCTGCGAGCTGCATCCCTCGATGGAGAGCAAGCAAGATCAGGGGTGTGGTAATAGAGGGCTAGGGAGGACTGTGCAGAGAGAAATGAGTAAACATTTTCTGTCATCCCTCCATATCTTTATCCCTGTTAACAATATTGATTGTGAAAAGTGAAGGTGAAGCATATGGCTTTAAATACAGATGTTGCGAGTCATAATTCAAATAAGGACATTTCAAACATGTCTGAAGCATGGCAGTAGCAATCAGCAGTGCAGGGCCACTTGAAAATATGGCCACTAACAGTCCTCTGAAAAGCACGAGGCAAATTGCCAGCTAAATAAGAGCTAGAGGAGCGCCGCAGCCCGCCGTGTTTTCCAGAATGGTCAGTTATGAGTTAGTTCATTACATCCTTTGGAGATGGAAAAGTGTTTCCCACTGGCAGATTTCTCCCATGCCCCTGCTACACAAGCTCAGCTGCTCTGCCACTGCCTCCCAGGGCTGTGGAGGACAGGGATGCGGTGCCTGCCCCGGAGGTGCCCTGCCCTGCGCCTCTAATGACACTGCTCTGCTCCTGGGCGGCAGCAGCAGCTGATGCTGCTATTGTTTCTGTGATAATAATACAGATTTTAGACTTACTAGTCACGGAGACATTTTTCTTCCTCTCTTCCTAGTGCAGCATAAGCTACTTTGACACCCCAGGGACGGGCTTAGGCACAGCTCTGCAGTGGGTTTGGGGCCACAGCGGTGAACCTGTGACCCCTAGCACTGCTGTGGGCATGCAAGTGAATTCAGAGGGACCAAAGGTAATGCTGGGGCTCTGCATTTTCCGCTCATCAGCCCTGCTTCAGCATCACAGCTACACCTTGTGCCTTTAGGCTTAGCTCAGTTTCCACTTGCCTGATGGGGAATGAATTAAAATGTTAAGATCTGCAAATGTAACTGGACCTTAATGTGCAGCTTCCTCCACCAGACTAAGGGTGGGATCCTGTGGGGTTGCTCACAGTTACTGTAAAATGAACTATGCAAAAAAACCTGTGAAGCGACCCATCAGTTGGCTTTGAAAACGCTAGAAATTGTCCTCAGGTGTTTCAGAGGTTCCACCAGTCAGCCCCAAGTTTGGTCTCATTACCATAAGGGACATACATTTTGCTTTTAGGTAAACCCCTGGCTCTATCAGATTTTAAGGTACTGAGAACATCAGACTGTCACCTTGAAGCATAATAATGTTTTCTCTTTAAATCCAAACATGGTTTTTGTAACCATCAAAGTCAATGAGAGTTTTGTCAATGAGACCATGCTAATGTAAAAATACTAGTGAAGAGGCAATCATTTCGAGGTTTTGTATTTTAAAAGGGTAAAACAAAGAGACCTTCCTTTCTACAAAGCAATAACATGTCAGAGAACTGCAGACTTATAACCCAAGGATCTATACCAAAAACCTGTAAAGGGAAAAGCTAACAAGAGGTTGTAAGAAAAGGTCGATGAAGCTGTACAAAAGGGTAAATATTCTGATGGTTTCATCTCAAATACATTGATATTAGGTTCAGAAAGAATTCTCTGGGTAGGTCTGGTGCTCAGTTTCCCAAGTAAATACTGCTTACTTCTGATTTTAATCCAATAGAAGGCCATTGGTAAAGGTCTGAGTTTGGGAAAATTCACCTGAAATTTTCAATCTTTTCAGTGTGAATTCATGCAGGTTGCAGAGATGTAACAACTGCTATTTCATTATATAAAATGCTAACATTAAACTTGACAGCAATTCCAGGGCATAAAACTTCAGCCGAGCCATGGAAGTAGTGGAGGAGATACCTTCGACCTTTGGACCATCATAAATGGGGAAAGAGATGTTTGTCTGAAAGGGAGAAAGTATTATGCTTTTGGACGCTGTTGCTGCTGTTATTAAGGCAGCAGCCTCCTGTCAGGTGTGCTCCTCCAATGCAGGCTTGTGGGGCTCACACATCCCACAGCGAGGTACACTGAGTGATGTAAGGGTGCAGGGGAAAATTTGAGTCAGAAACACCAAAAGATGCCTGCACCAAACCTTATTGAGGGAGCACCCTGAGTTGGGAAGAGCACCCTGATTAGACCTTTTGGGTGTATAAGCTGTGCTGAGTTACCAGCCAAAAAGCAAAAGATGCCAAAAAGCAGCCACCAAAAAAGGGCTGAGGAGTGATTTGGGCTAAGTGAGCACCAGTATTAAGCAAAAGGGCTGAGTAAGTACTGTGAGTACCTATGAGTCATGCTTCAAAGAGAGGATTTTAAGGGCCTTGATGAGCGGAGCACAAAAAATATTAAGGAAACATAAAGGACTAGAGACTTCTGATTTAGCTTAGGGTTGAAGGAGGTCCAAGTTTGAGGGTATGTATAATAAAGGATGGTCTAAATCTGTAATATCCACTGCAATCTTCTTTTTTATCTCATATCTGAAGAAGCTACTGATAATGTTTTACTAGTGCTGAAACAAACCTCATCATATCTGTCCTGATCCCCTCCTCTTTTGCTCTCCAAGAGGCACTCCTTTTCCTGTCTGACTGCTGAGCATCTAAGCAGTTTTTCCCACTAACTCTGTGCTCAGGAGAGTGATGAAGCTGTGTTTTTGTTCACAGCTTCAGAGCATCCCCCTGCTAGGAATACATTTTTCTTGGGTGCTGCATGCATGTCCCCTCGGTATGCTCACTGCGATCTCCTCTCGCTGTCAGAGTGGTGCTGCCATCACTGATCTATGAGTATGCTGTGATTTAAGGGGTTTCCAAAGCCCCATAGATGGAGCCAGGCAACTAAAATGGAAAAAAATTACTTCAGCAATTTTGCTGCTTTTGCAAGGAGAGAGTGAGGAGTAACACGGCTCGCTTTTTGGAAGTAAGACCAAGACAGACAAAACAAAGCTTCAGCCTAAAAAAATCCAGAGAGTTTAGTACAGGTGACATTCACCAAATGTTTCCAGCTCCAAAAAGACATCCTGACCTGCAGCCCATGATTGTGAGAGGTGCATATCAGCGGGACAGCTCTGCAGAACAGCCAGTCACTGAGGGCATTTGGAAAACTCCTCAGTCACAGCTGAGCCTGCAGCCGTGTTCCCTGCCCACACACAATCTCGGCACTGAAGGTGACAGTCCATGAACCCAAGGCCCGGGGTCCGTGACCTGGTTGGGCCCGGAGCACACAATCCCACAGCAGCAGCTCACCAAAGAGCTGCTTTGCAGGTCCCAGAGAGGCTGCGATGTCCCAGTGCCAGCAGGGACGTGTCCCTGAGCCAGTGCCACTGCTGCCCCGGCTGCTGGTGGCACCTCCCGCTGCCTCCTGGCCCTTCTGCCAGCTCTCTGCCAGCGGGATGTGCTGATAATTCCTGCTCCTCATCTGCTCCTCCTGCAAAGGAGACAATCCCCTTCCCACCCACACAGTGCGGTCTGCCCAGCGCCCCGAGGGAATGGCGGGAAGGATGATGGGTGGGGCAGGGCAGGGGAGGATGGCTTTGTCACCTGAAGGGAGAGAGGAAAGGAAACCAGTTAAAGTCGATTTAAGGCTGAATTTTGCCACCAGACCTGCTTCAGAGGAGCCATATCTTGGTACCTTGTATTCCTGTAAATTCTGTGAGTTTTGAAACTGGTGAATTTGAAACTTCCCTAATAATACAGAAAATATTTCCCACGGTGCTAATGACAGCTGTAATATCACAGTTAAAATAAATAATTGGCACTTTTAGAAGCACTATTTTATTTCAACTGTGTTCTTATGATTCATATGTGTTCTTATGTCTGTTCTATGGAATAGACATATTTTCTTTTGACACCTTTACAATTTGGGTTCAAAATGTATCATTACGAAATATGGTCAGTTGCATTAAAATTATAATTTAAAAATTACTTTTTACCCTGACATGAAAAATTTAAAGCTGATACCATGGAACAAAGTACTTTAACCTACTGGGTAAAAGGAAAGCAATGTTTTATTTTTAAAGTGACTTATTTTTCAAGAGTTTATTTTATAATGGTATGATGACATTTGTGGACCCTTAACCAGAAATATTAGTCCTCACAGGTAATTGGCTCTTAGAGGGAATTTTGCACATCCACATTATGAATTATAATTGCTTGTTTCTGGGTTCACAATGAGGACATCGGGGAGGAAGCAGTGGCCCCCAAAACCTGTGTGAAGGCCCCTGGGTGCCTCAGCAGCAGCACTGGGGATGGTGGGGCCCTCCCCACTCTGCTGCTCCCTGAGGCCACCGAGCCACTGCCAGCTGGGACAGTCCCTGCTCCTCAGGCAGGATCCCTGCCCGCTGCCACGGGTAACCCTCTCCAGAGCCATACAGTCACAGCTACACCAAATGTGCTCAGTCAGGGTTTTTCCATGATCACCAACTGAAAAAAATAAGAAAAGAGATTCTGCTTTAAAAAGGTTGCGCAAAAAGGTTAATTGTGAAGGGATTCGGTGTGGGAAACATGAGTTTGAGGAGTCTTTCTCCCAGAAAGCCGTGAGGTTATAGAAATTGAGAGAGGATTGGGATGGATGTAACTTCCAAATTGTGACCAGGAAACCCAAGTGAGCCAAATGGTCTCAAAGAGGAGAGACAGCCACAGCCCAGAAAATGCAGAAAGCCAGAAGAGGGTGCTACGATATCTAATTATCCAGAGAACTTATTTAAATTTAAATATTTCTCTGATGGGGCTGTGAAACCCTCCATCTGCCATGCACACAACTCACTGGCTCCTGACAGGACACCACTCTAAATACAGTTACCTCCAAGGTCAGTGTGGAATGTTACTGGGCTGCTGCAGTTTGTGTTGGAGCCTGCACCCAAGGGGAAGAAAATGCAGGGAAAGGTTGCCACACTGAGAGCTGAAGTCTGAGTGGGGAACAGGTCTCTGAGGCTCCTCACTTCCCTGGTCACCACTGCCTGCTTCACACAAGCGGTAGCTTTTACTGCACTGATGGTTTCAGCGTTTGGAGATGAGGTTGGAGGGGAGGCAGGGGACTGTTGCTTAGTTGCTGTATTTTTGCTTGTCATGTAATCTCCAGGCAGTTATTGCTCATAAAGCAATGCAGTTGCAGGAATGCTGTGGTGTACTGGCCAAAGCCCAGGTAATGACAGAGATGGCTGCTTTGCATCTCATGACTCATTTTAACTCATCTGATTTGAACCTTTACCTGACCAAGAGTGCCATAAAATGTACTCATAAGACCAGTATTGTTCATTACTTTAGAAAGTACCAAATACAGGAAGTGGGACAAGTCCCTTTGCAGACAGGGAATGCAATTATTGTATTTCCCAGCTGCCAACCAGGAAGATGCGAGGAAGGACAAAGAGTCCTGCTTCCAGTGATGACATGACACAAAAGCTAAAGTCGGGTGCATTTATAAATAGTTTCTGTAGGTGCAGGTTTAAGGTTTCTCTTCTCTGAAACTCTGCAGAGAGAGTTGTTGTCCGCTGAGCACCTTGCATTGGGCACCTGGACTCTACAGTCTATTAACAGGAAACCTGGCAACTGAAATAAGCATTGAATCTGTCCAATTGCCACTGCTGTTAGTAAGCATCTGTAAGCTGCTGAGAGCACAACCAGTGTTTAAAAACATGAGGGGAAACGATGATTTCCTGTCCTCAGAAGCTTTGCCACAGAGATAAAACAAGTCAGGCACAAAATGTAGCCTAATATTGTTTGCATGCCAGCAGCCCCTGTGCAGTAATTACAGAGATGCCTAGATGTCATAACTGTTAAGAGCTGTCAGCATTTCTATTACAATCCCCCTGTGCATGGAGTGAGCCCCAGATGCCCCAAGGCTTGTGCAGGCAGAGCCTGTGTCTCTCAGCTGCATCAGCTTGGCCAGTCTGGGTCCCTCCTGGCCGCCCACATGGTCCTGGGGCACCTAGGATAGGAGCCGCTCTACACCAAGGAGAGAAAGAAAGGGTGTTCCAAATTCTGTTTTAATGCTGCACTCAGGTCTTGTAGACCTTGGAACAAATCCTGACAAGGAGACATTTCCAGAGGACAAGAGTATGATGTTCAAGGTGTCAAATTAAATCCCAGGTGCTCTGTCTGAGGACTCAAGCTGCTTCCATCACTCAAGCCAAGTGGCACTCCACAGCAGTTTCCAAGGGGAACAGGTCACAAAGCATCAGTGGAAGTTGGTGGGAAATATTTTTAAAGCTTATACTTTTTTCACAAATTTTTTACAAAGTTACTGAGTTTAGAATTTTTAAGAGCAAATGTAGTCTTCTATCACCGTTTTTGGAAATAATTCTAGTGATGCAAAGTGTTATTGGAATGTGGGACACTGTGTAATGTTTTTGTGTCAGTTATTATTTAAGCAGGAGATTTTGAGACACAGGGTGAAAATAGAGTGGTTTTTCTTGTAGGACATCGTGTTTCTGTTCCCATTCTGTTATAGCTCACACTTAAATAAGTGTGAATTAATGCATACTACCTTATAAAGGTAGTCTTTTAAGCCATATGTTGAAATGGACTTATAAAAAAAAGAATCTGTTTTATTGTTCTAGGTCTGCTTTTTCCTCCTGTGAGTCTAAATACAGCTTTCTTTCCATGGTAATTTACATTGATAGCAAAGCCAGTAGAACAAAATGTTACAATACTAGGGCAATATGTGGCAAGTAAGATAGCTGTTGTTGAACCTAGAAAATATGTTAAGTACTGTGGAGACATAAACAGAAACTGCAGACCCTTTTCCTTTCTAGTCCATAGGGGAAACACAAGCCTGCTCAGAGCATTGCTCAGAGCATCACATCAAGTCCAGCATTCACATGCACCCCAGCAGAATCTGTTGTCATCTGAGGGGACCTGCTTTCATTACCTCAGTAAGTCCAAAATTAACAGGAAAATTAGGAGCTCTTAACAAAAGGCATCAATCTGAAACTGCAAAAACACTAACTGGTTGAGAAAACCAAATATTAGAAGTCCGTTTTGGATTACCCAGGGAGAAGTGCATCTGGGGGATTGCTTCTGTTTTGAAATGCCATGTTATTTTAGGGGGAGATTATTTATTTGTCACCAGTCAACAAACGCCTCAGCAGCGTGACTTGCATTTGTGAGCAGTTTGCTGCATCAGGATCTGAGCCCTGGCACTTGCTGGGGCCATTCCTGGTCCAAAGCTGGAAGTGGGGGCACAGCCACCCTGCCGCATTTCCCAGGCTGAAACACTGGCCCCTAGATCTGAGAGCTGTTGGGTGATGCAGGCAGATGTGAGAGCTATCAGCACTTTTCTAGTGCCTGCTCTCTGCAGGCACCATGCAGGGAACCGAGAGGCAAAGACATCCTGCAAGTGTCCATTTCAGCTCAACCTAATTGGCTGTGGCCTTTCAATCAGGCACTTCATGAAGACACTTAGGAGTTTGCCTGCTGCTCTTCTGCATGGGCAAACTGGAGATGATTTGAGCCACAAGTTAAGAAGGGATGGGCCACCCCACCGCCATAATCAGCCCTCATCAATCACCACATTCAGCGTGGTCGCAGAAAGGCTGAAGTGCAGCTAACAAGACTTTGTCAGTTAAAGGCTGGAGCTGAGGGTATCACAAGTGTTAAAACACTCTATTTACTATACGTGAAGGTAAAGCAATCTATATCCCGATCGCTGGAGTCATTTGAGGCTCACAGTTTGCTGACAAATGTGGATGGACAGATATGTAAAGATGATGCGTCATGAGCTCTGCTGATGAGTTTACAGCAGAAGCCTCTGAATTCACATCAAATGTGTCAAAGGGTGACAGAACTACATCACACAAACCCTGGCAGTTTAATTTGGTATCAGCTATTAGTGTTGACTTTCAGCACTATTGCCGCTCAGTGTTTCCGCCAGCAAGGTGACACAGCCTCCAGATTGCTAAATTTCTTTGTTATAAGAAATAGGGTTTGCTCACTGCACAGTAGTCTTCTAATAGAGGAAATCCAGAAGGTCAGAAAACTATTTTTCCAGGCTGCAGCACTCCATTTTGTGACCTAGACTTTTCCTTACATTATTTTTGGTTAAGTATTCGATTATGTCACTACACGAGGAAAATATCTTTGTCTTGGGTTTTTTAATTTTTCTCAGTTGTTTGGAAAGGTCTTATTCGGTCTTATTCATGTTATGGCCTCTGCTCAGGAATGCTGGCATTTACCAGATGTTCTGAAGGACTTTGGAAGTGTGGAAGGCTTTGAGAACTGAGTTTTCCAATCAAAACATTTTTCAAGGCAAATGTTGGTTCAATGTGTTTTGTTTATCAAACACTTCCTTGGAAGATGATTTGGGAGTCTGTCAGTGGACTCAAAATGGAATTCCCCTTCTATCTCTTCTTAACTATTGTTGCTAACCTTGCAAAGAATTGGAAAAACAAAAAGGAATGAAGTGGAATAAAAGGGGGACAAGTGGGAAAACAAAAGCTACACTGCTTGAGAGCAGGAAAGGTTTTGTGGAAAATGTACCCAAACCAAAACATTTCAAAATGTGTCAGATAGAACAGTTTCCTTTATCAACAGCATAGAGTGGGCAAAAATAACAGTTGTGTCTTCTAGAAAGACTTTAAGTGGTATCTGATGGTATTTCTATCAAAATGTCCAGTGTGAACGCAGGCATGCCCAGACGCTGCTCCCAGCGCCTGCTGGGCTCCCAGCGGGGGATTGGCTTTGGTGCTCCCAAAGATGGGGATGAGAAAATACAGCTCCCATTGCAGGGAGAGTGTTTAATACACACTCTCTATCATTCACCAGTGCAAGTTTAAGCAGCACATAAGCCACTTTGACACAGCAATATATCATTCAAAAACAAAACCTGTGCACTCTGCACCAGGCATGGGTGGATAGATAGCTCATCAGAGAGGGAGAGAGTCTTTCATCAGCTGCCTTTCACCGGGTGATGACAATAATCATTTCAACACAGAGTACACAACCCAGAGTGATGAAGGCAGCAGAACACATCTGGCCTGATCTCTTTTAATACCAAATATTTTAAAGACCTGAGAACATTTGTCTGTGTGGTTCAACACAATGCCTGAGCCATAGGAGGAGTTACATTTATTAAAAGAAGAGCTAAGAAAAAGGAAGACAAACTGTTTGTGACAGAAAAGCACAGTACGTGCTGCATCTAGCTCTGACCGTGCTAGTAACTTCACACTGGGGATGTTATAAGGTCAAAAAAATTTTTACAGCTTGGAGCATCTGATCCAAAACTGACCAAAGTCAATTCATTGCAGTCCCATGTATGTCAGTAAGCTTTGGCTTGGGACTCTGTAGTTACATCAACCGTGTGCTGCTGTACACAGCAATATTCATCCTGAGACAGTGCTTGTCCTCAGGGTACAGCAAAATGCTGGATGAAAGTGGCCAGCATCACTCCCGTGGGTCCCTGGGTGGGAAATGGATGCACAGCAGTGAACTTGATTAACCAAGGCCACCCAGCAGATTCAGGGCCAAGCCACATCCGCAAACAGGAGAAGTCTAAGCACTTAGGTAGCATTCAAGTATATTTGGGTTGTTTCCAGCCCCAAAACAAGCTGCCAGATCTGGAGGGGCTTTGCCAAGTGTTGTGTTGTTTGCTGGCAGCTCACAAGTCCCATACATGTGCAATCCCATGTGAGAACTTCACATGGATGCCTCCCAGACACAGCATTGGAGGATATTTTTGATCACTCAAGAGCTCAAGGACTGTTTCCTGCTTGTCCACTACCATTCAAACAGCACACATGATAAGGAAATAAAGACATCATCCATCTTCTGGGCTAGCCCATAAAGGACCAGGAGTATGGGAGAAAAGGCTGTGTGATGGGATACAGGGGTATGCACTTTTTCTGCTATTCAGGGCCACTGATACTCAGGGGAAAAGAGCCTATCAAGGACAGGAGATCATTTCTGAGGATCTGAAGGAACCTGAGTGCATGCCCACACACAGTTACCTTGACAAATTTTTTCTTTCATGTCAGGTACAAACAATGTCCAAAAAAAACCTGTTTGCATTCAAGTCAAATGTAATGGGTATAATTCAGGTTCTTGATGGTCTTCTGGTAAGTAGGAGAAACTCAGCAAGTCTAGAGATAAAGCTCAAAATAGAGCAAAATTATGTCTTTGAGCTTTTCCAAGGATTTTTTACTGTATCATCTATATACAAACCAGCTCTCCTCTCAGCAGCAGGATCTTTTCATTTCTGTATTTGACACAGAGGCATTATTAAAAGCCCTCTGCACAGTTAAAGATGGATTAAAAATGAATTAAAAATTAATTTGTATATTAACATGTTGGTCAGGAAAAAAAAAAGAGATGGAGAAGGGTATAATAAACAAGACAATATGAAGAAAGAAAGCTAATTGCCAGCCTGGGAGAGCCATGCTGCACATTCCTAGTAAGCTGTCTGTCTTAAACCCTCTGGATCAAAAAGTGATTAATCCTGCAGACAAATGTAGCCTTGATGGTAGAGATACTTAAAATCCCCTAAACAGAGCTATGCAGTGTTATACTTACCATTCTGAAGGCCTCAATTAAAGGGTCTTTAACTTCAGCCATTCCCATTATGCTCCCTGGTGTACCAGAAAGCCCCCTCCTCCTGGCAATCTACCCTGGGCCTCAAAAAATCCCTGATACCAAGGTTTTCTGGAAAATAGCTTTTTTAAAAAATAGAAGCTGCTTTCCTGTTCAAAAAATGCAGATAGCTTTTTGGCTGTCTCTGCTGGGTTATTTTATTCAGCACATCTCCAGTCTGGCTTATAACGCATTGTGTTAAGTGAGTCCTTTTAGGCTCATCACTGCCTCGCTGGCGCAATGCACTAAAAGGTTTAGAAAACACATCACACTTAAAGTATGGGTGCGAGAAAGTGCTCTTGGCACTATTTGGCAAAGGGAGGGCTTTCTCAAAGCCAGGCAGCAGTTAAACAGTTTGTTGTCTTGCCAAACCTCAGTCTCCTGGCTCCAGCCCTGCCGTTCAGCACCGGGCACAGCGCACCTGGGCAAACTGCAGCCAGGCTGTGCCGACGGGAGGGCGACCTGCAGACACTGATGCTTCTCCCCACTGCAGTCCTGCAGGGGCAGCTGCCAAGAAAGGTGTTTGCTGGTGGCACCAGGCTGTCTTGGATGCCTCTCAGTTATTCTCAGTGTTAAAGAAAAGCTCAAAACAAACTTGCTAATATAGTGAGTGAGAACAGAGATTTGAGGGAAGTGTAAGCCAGCACCTTTATTGATTGAAAAATTAGGACGTGAATTACGTGGCTGTGCTGGGGCCTCTCAGAAATATGAGGCTCATGTGTCCAAGTCCAGGGGACTTGAGTAAACAGGCACAAAAATGGAGAGACTCGACCCCACGTATTGGATGCCAACCTGAGAGATAATCAGTGTGAAACAAATGTATCATTCATATGTTTTGCTCCATTTGCCAACTGAAGCCAGAATTCTGATTCTTACAGATAAGATCCTTGCTATGTACCATGCAAGACCTGAACTTCCCTGCAGCACTGTGCTATTTCACATCCCAAACACTGCTCATCTACTGAACCAACCGGAAAAGACAGTGGTTCCCAGGGGAGGAGGGCAGGGAGTGAATACCTTCCTGACCCCTACAGTTGCTCATTTTATGCCGTGAAACATGAAATTTGATTACTCTTATCATTAGCTTAGCTCACATAGCTACAAATGTTATTAGTAGCCATAAAATTATTGAGGCCCTTTTAAAATCCATTTTTAAAGAGTGTGTGACATGTATTAGCAGATCTGAAACCCTGATTTCAAATACCCTCGCTGGAACATCAGAAACAAAATGTCGAGCTAAGCAACAGTGACAGGGCTTGAGAAGTGCTAATGAAGAGTGGTGCCATTGCCTAAGAGAAACATTACACATTATTAACACATTAGCCCACTAAGGCACTGTGCCAGCTGTAATAAGCAACCAATTTGGCATGCTGACTTAGATACACAGGACCATTCAGAAAATCTTCATTCTTTTTTTCCTCCCCGGTGACAAACTTGTGGTGCAACCCGTTCCCATCTCACTAATGCCCCAGAAATCTCTGCTTAGCTGGGCCCTAATTCCTGTGCACGTTTGGTCACTACACTATTAATACTTTGACACCGATCTTTCTGAAGCGAGGTCCAGTTCACAAATTGGCTACATATATTATCTGTGCATGGGAGTGTGGGAGGGATAAATCATATTCATTATTCACATTCATGAAATTCCAAACACATGGGAAGTACTGATGGTGTCCTTGGGGAGCAAGAAACAGCTTGTCAGAGATATCCAAGTAAAAGGGGTGCAAAATCAATTATGAAAGGAGGTGTTTCCTGCTCTAACAAGCTAATTACTGTACATCAAGTCACAAAAGGAAAACTGATGCTTTTTATTTTTTTAATGGAGGTGCTGTCAGATTAAATCAACTCAGAAGGATGACCGGGTTTAATGTATTCCCTCAGCTGATGCTCGCTTTAACACATTTACATATGCAAACATGTTAATATTCTGTCAGAATCCATGAAATAGGGCTGGCAGGGCAGCACCTAACAAAACAGTTACGTGACCCTGCTCCTGCAGCTTATTTGCGTCATTTACATACGCTGGTAGCTGTAGCTCACGCTGGGAGCGATTGGCTTGGGAGTCGTCACCGTGAGAGCATGAGCATCTCAACAGGGAAATGACACATCCCTGCTGCTGGAAAGATCCATTTTAGGAGACAAACCAAACGTATAAATCGCTAATGAACTATCCCTTCCTGTCCAGCACAGCTAGCAAAACTGCAGATGGCTGATTCCTCCTGGGATAATAGGTGAAGCTGGGGTATTTGTTAGATGGCTTCCAGGTTATCTGCCAGGAGCAAACAGCCGCGTCACACTTCCTTTTCTACTGCAGGAATCAGAGCAAGTGGTATTTGCTGTCCACCTCTCCCAGCCCTCGGGCAGCCCACACCCACCAGGACTCGCTGGCTTTTCTCAGGGCTACTGCCCCAGTGCTTGTCCAGGAGAATGCAATGCTTCTCTGCATCCCTATATCCGTTTCTCCGTCTGTCTCTGCCTTTTCTTACAGACCCACAAGCCTGAAAAACCTTGCAGTCAGCAAAAGCTCCCTGTGCACACAAACCTTCACGCTGGGCAGTGATGCTCACCTGTGTTAGGGGTCGAGGCACTAACGTTTCCATTCACTGCTCTCCAAAAGATTAATTGTTTTCATGCAACCATCTGCACTGGAGGCCAGGGGTTACACCCTGCCCACAATGATACTGTGCACGAGCAAATACCCAGAGAGCAGTGTACAAATGAAGGCTTGCACTGCTCAGCATCCAGCTGCTTCCCCAGCATGACGCTCTCTGCAGCACCAGGCCCCGTGGCAGGGAGGGTTTGCACTCCCTGAAGTGCCAAGAGCCCTTGCCCCATGCACCAGCCACCTCCCTGCCTCTACCAGCAAGCACTGGCCTCAGCACAGCGCCAGGGCTGCAGGGGCTG
The DNA here is from genome assembly GCA_013400315.1 of Bombycilla garrulus. Taxonomy (NCBI): domain Eukaryota; kingdom Metazoa; phylum Chordata; class Aves; order Passeriformes; family Bombycillidae; genus Bombycilla; species Bombycilla garrulus. The sequence continues at coordinate 1,013,821 of VXBU01018423.1, read as the reverse complement.
CAGGATCAAGAAAAGGTCATGTCACCGCATGCACCTCCAGGACAGAGAACCAAAGCCAGCCTCAGGTCTCAGTATCTCATCAGAGTGGGCTGGGCAGAAGGCAGCTTCAGTGCTTTGGCCACCCCAGAGCTGGCAGCCAAGCCCTGGCAGACAGACAGCTCCGAGCAAACGGCGCAGGCTGTGCTCTGCTGGCCAGCCTTTGCAGGCTCCAGCGGGATGGCTGCACCCAACTGTGTCAATCTGCTCCCACCTCTGAGCTGACTGTAGCTGAAAGACAGATGACCTGTTATATATTTTCTTACTGTTAACTATTCCCACATGATCGGAGTTTTTCTGGAGTATAGATAATAGGTGCACTCTTGAAGTCTTTATCAGGGCCAGGTTGTCACTGGTCCCTGCAGTGCCAGGTGTACTGGGGAAGATTAGAAGGAGCAATCCGATTTCCATTTGTGCAAAGCAAAGGCAGAAGAAATTTCTATGCTTAGACACGGTAACAAGCTGCTTTCCATTGTAGTCAATGGGCAAAGCCTTGATTTAAAAGAACAGGAGCAATCTCTCCACACCATGCACCTGCAGAGCCAGCCAGGAGAGAAGGTTGTATTTTTCAGGAGGTATTTCAGCTTGTACACTATCACATTGTTCCTTCAAAAGAGAAATATAATCGAACTCCTTCCTCAAGCAAAACTGCCAGCATAGCTCCTCCTAAATGCAAAAGGAGTAAGGATTCAAAACCTGGTAAAGATAGGCCAAACACCTGTTTATTTGCCTGTTGTCTTCTCTCCTACTGAGTAAGCATAGGCAATGCTGGGGAAACCATGTCATTCATAAAATGGATTGATATCCTTGAAACTGTTTGGCTCCTTCTCAAGGAAAATGCACAACTTGTGTCTTACACTCAGATGGATTCACTCACTTGTGGAATTTATCCCTTGATACCATTTTCTGACACAGGCTTTCCTTCACACACACATCTGCAGACAGCAATTTCCTATTACAGATGCTGCCCATCACCTCCATGTTCCTTTCTTCCACCCACAAGGAATTCAGATGTAGGCAGTTCAGAGCAAACAGGGACAGCCAAGGAAAGTCTGGCCCCAACTTGCCTGTGATTTAGCGCAGACCCAGAAGCACCTCATGGAGAGGGCAGAGCCCAGCCAGCAGTCCTGGCCAGCACACTGTGCCTGAGGCCAAAGGCAGGCTGTACGACAGAGCCCTTTTCTCCAGACTCCATTTTCCTGGTGCTCCCAGGCAGTGCTCTGCACGAACACCAATGGTGATGCTGTTAATGATGAGGGACCTTCCTCATAGGGAGGTGGGGGGGCTGAAACCTCAAAAAATTCACCCCAGAGCAGCATGCATCCTTGCAGGCAGATGGGAGCTGATGCTCTCAGATGCACTGTGTGAGGGCAAGGGGGAAGTGGAGAGTGGAGAAATGTGAGCTGCAGGGTGTGTCAAACCCTGCCTTACCACACAAGGTCCCCTTGCTCTTTCATGGCTGGAGTAGATTACTTGGGCCTCTGGGAGTGCTCTAAAGAGCCTGCATTGGCCTCACTTGCTAAGATGCACTCTCCGGTGTCCCCTGGATAAAGGAGAAAATGGAGAAGATAGAGACATCTGCTGGGAAGCTGTCAGGTTTATTAGATACATGCAGGTTTGGGGACGGAGCACCTAGAGGATCTCAAGGAATCCGAGCTCAAAGAAATAAAGGCAACTTCAAAAGGCACGACCAGACCAGCAGAATCACTTAACAACAGTAATTTTTTGCTGGAAATACAATTGAAAACACCTGAGAATCAAATCGGGATTCAGCCTATCCCCCTGCCTGGAATTGCAGCTGCTATTGATTCTGGGCACTAGATCTTAGGAAAGCTCCTCTGTAAACTCCTGACACTGGCCATTACAAGCGATCCCAGATGTGAAAGGATTTATGGGATCCCCACACCTTAAAATATGCACAGATTAAAGACTGTGCTAGCTCTAAAGCTAGAGAGAGATAGTGCTCGCTCCCCCTCCCTTTCTCGGTGCTGGGTGTCACAGAGGTGCCACTGGCTGGGGGGCGGAGGGGCTCAGTCTGGGGACCATGGAGCCATGGCAGCTCATGGAGATGGAAGAACACATCTATAAACACTCCATAGTAATCCATGGGAGATGATTTACTGTCTCTAGCAGGAAATCTGGTACCAATTACACGTCAGTGATGTGCCATTAATAATCTTTACCCTTTCTCATGACTGGAACTACCTTGCCATGGCACAGAGGAGGGATGGACACACGTTTGTCACTGGCTGGAGAACAGGTTCTGACAGTGTGCTGCAACCCACTAGAGTTCCTACATGCTCCACACCACCTTGCAACTTTTAATTTCCTCTCACAACTCTCATCCAGGGATCCCAAGGCAGAAATGGGGAGGCTGAAGGATGGAAACAATACCTGTAGACTTTGCAAAGAATAAAGCAACCTTGTCCACCTTCCAGCCATTCCAGTGCTCCTAATACAGGGAAAAAATTATATTGACTCAAGTCAGGAGGAGATCAGCCCCTTTGTGATGCCAAAACGGATGAGGCTGTTCACAGTGGTAAATACCAGGTCAGCTGCATTCAGAAAAGGCCATTTTTCTTCTGTGGCAAAAGACAGGGGTGTCTCCCGACTGTGCATACCTGTCAGTATCACTGCAAACAGCAGCATCACCAGAAGGCAGGTTGGTGCTATATAATGTTCTTATTTATCTTAGACAAAGCAGTAGCCTTTAAAGTAAAGAAATTAAAATCTACCTGAATGGGAATCTGAGTGTGTGGCAGTTGGTGGGGTTTTATTTGGGGCAGTGAACAGAGCAAAGCAAGCTGCCAGCTTGCATTCACACACATCTCTGAATCGTCTGTAAGGCCTCAAAACTATGATCAATATGTTGTCTGTTGTGGTAAACAGATATTTTCAAAAGATTCTTGCTTCATAGTCCACAGAAGAATTTGATTTCCATGCCTATTAGATAATGATAGATTTTATGACAGCAAATGTAAGATCTGTCATGTGACTGAGATCAACTTTTGTTGATAATCCAATATCTGACCCTATAGCAAACTAGTGTCTCACATCTCCAGTGCAGCACCCACCCTGCTTTCACACCCTGATGGGCTGCACTGTCCCTTCTCCCAGGACCTTACCAGTCTGCTGCCAGAGAGATCAAGAGAGCGCAAAAATACACCAGCATTCCCCGCATCTCTAAATAACTGAGGAATGAGGGCATGAGGAAAGCCCCACAGATTTGCGGGGTCATTGCAGGCGAGATATCATCTGCTGTTCTTGTGTGTATTTTAATGTAGGGATTGATGTCATGTTCCTGTGCATGTTCAAGTAATAACTCCCATGGGTGTTTTCATATTTTCTTGACACATCTAGCACAGTACCAGCCTTTGTCTCATCGTGCCATGCTCTGTGCTTGGTCAGGGGCTGTCAGGAGGGATGTGAGCTCACAGTGTGCAGTGGTACACTGTGACTGCCCCAGGGATGTACCAAAGCACCAGGGCATTCTTCTTTAGAGAAGAGCTTCACTTTTTTGCTAGCAGCTGAGACACCGAGTCAGCTTAAGTAACAAATATCCTAAACTTCTCATTAACAAATTAACAGAGCTCAGAAACAGAAAGGCAACTTCCCAAGAATTACTGAATGATGCGAGAGGTATTGCTGCCACACAAATGCCTTCAAAATTCCAGACCAAGCCCCAGATGAGCTGTTTGGAGCCCCACAAACCCCTGCACTATCTTGGGTGACATTTTCTTGTGCTTCTGCAGCCTCTAAGGTGGATAACTTGCAAGACTGTTACAGACAAGAGTTTCAAAGAGCTGCTCATGCTCTTCAGAAAAACAAAGCTCTACGATCATTAACAAACACTTGTGAAGTGTTGCCATGTTGAAAGAGAAAATTACTACCTTTCAGCAGCACACACTAAGTATATCAAGCACGAAAATCTACCAAACATAACAAATGCTGATGTCATGAGGGGTATACAATCTGTCCTTCAAATGGTGAGTTCACTTGCTAGGTATAATCCCGCTGAAATTATAAATATTGTGAGTTTTCATGAGACAGAGGAATTTGTTTTCATTGAAAGAGAATGAAAACTCATTCTTCACTGCCTTGATCTAAAGCCAGGCATCTCTCCGTCTCTGAATACTGAAAATGTGTGAAATCTGCTCCAGGCAGAGCAACCCAGAGTCAGGTGATGTGGCCAGAGACCTCTGATTTGGGGAACCACATCAGAATCCTCCTAGGCAGAAGCCACAGCTCAATCTCAGCCTCAGCTCAGCTTCTTAACACACCCAAAACAAGGAGGAAGGCTATCAGGGAGACTCTGCAAAACGAGTCAAACGTGACAAGACCCCCTTTTGCACCCTCAGGGCTCCCCTAAGGGAGGAAGGGGCAGGGAATGAGATGCTCGGATTGCCCTAGCCACTTCTGGGGCAAACATTTACTTTAGATTAAGTGGCATGTAAAGAAGAGAGGAACCCTCTCTGGCTGACTGCTAGGGTTGATAGTTAAATATTTATAATGTCCAAATTAGCATAGTGGAAACTCAATTCATCAATTTGTTCTGGTCTGTTTGTAAGAAGGAGAGGGGGTGTCAGGCACCCTGCAGGAGGTGCAGCCGTGGGTGGGCAGGGCGCGTGTGCTGCCTGCAGCGCGGCTCTGCAGCGGGGCTCCCTGCTGGCGCTGACTTGTTGCCCTGCCTTATCCTTTTCACGGGGTCAGGGAAGCGGCCGGCTGTGGGCAGGGCCGCGGGGACCCCTCCTCTCCCCCAAACCCACCTGCCTGGGGGGCAGTCCCGGACTCCCGGGAAGCTACGGGGAGCAGCCTGGTCAGGCAGCACCGGCCTGGGGCTACCCGGGTGGGGGCTGGAGAGGGGAGGGGGCTGCCCTGGAAGGGTTAAGGCTTTTCAGGCCGAAATCCCCCAACAGAAGGCAGGGTCAGCCTCGGAGCTGAAATCTAAGTGCTAATGACTGATGCCCTTCACCCCTCCGCTGCCTCCAAAGGCGAGTGCCCTGGATGAGCCGGGGCCGGAGAGCATTTAACATTTGAACTTCTTCTCGTCTGCGAGGCAGCAGGCCGTTGTGCGCGGGGTCGCTGACCCCCAGCCCCACTCCCCCCAGCCCCTCAGCTGCCTCCCAGCCCTAATTGAATGACAGATGGTCAGCGGCAGGGAGAGGGCAGGAGCGCCGGGGGCATGGGGCCCTTCTCCTGCCCACGCAGCTCCCTCGCCGGCCGCCCTGGAGGCTGCCTGGCACCCCGAGCCCGCAGCCACACACCTGGGGGACACGGGGCAGTGCGCACGGCTGGGCTTGGGTGCTGCGCTGGGGACGCCTCGGGGCCAGGGGCGGCTCACGCCAGCCCGATTCCAGCCAGCACCTCAGCAGTCCCTCTCATCCCTCTGCCGCACGACAAAATATCGCTAAATCCATGGAGACCTGACCAGTACAGAGTGCCCAAAGCTTCCCGCTGCTCCTGGCAGTGCTGGAACAGAGAAAGGAGCTGCGCTGCGCTGCCGAGGCTCTCGGGGGACATGGGGCAGCTACAGGAAGTCCAGGCAGGGCAGGCACAGCTGTGGGCGGCCCCTTCCCCTGCCTGCGCCCCCGGGGCCTGCCCTGGCTCCCCTCCATGCCTCTAGCCGGGGGTTCTGGACATGTCCTGCCCTGGGAGGAGGATGCCACAGGTGACAGGAAGGGCCTTACTGCAGCCGCCAAGGGCTCTGCGGAAATGGTGCTCGGCGGGGCCAGTCTGCTCCTGCCTCCTGCCCGCAGCCCTGCCAGCTGCCTGCCAGGCAGAGCTGGGCAGTCCAGGGTGAGCCCTCGGGGAGCAGAGGCTGTGCAAGCACGGCCCCCGCGCCCCCCGCTGCAGTCCGCTGTCCCTTTAACGGAGAGCCGTGATTCCCACAATTACTGGGATTACAAGGAAAGGGTTATCGATTTGCAGCCTGCACTGTGNCCCCCAGCCCACCTCTCCTACTGTAAGCACGAAACCATTTATAAATGTTTTATTTCACTGATCGCCTCACCCTTGCTGCATAATAATAACCCCAGCAGCATGGCGATATATTCACTCCACTCCCCCTCTCCCTGTGCCCGCAGCCTGCAAAAGGCACCAACGTGATATGCAGCAGCCCCTGATTTGTGTGTATGTTTTAATTACCGCCGGAGAAACCTGTACACAAGCATAAAAAAGGGTGAGGGAAAGGGAGAGCAGGCCCAGACGGCGGAGGCAATGGCAGCCTAATGCACCGCTGGCTGACAGCGACTTCCGCTCAGGCACCTTCTCCAGATCGAACCCTTCGATTGTAACTGAAACAATTTGCATACTGATTCCTCTCATAGCCTCCCGATCCATAACCAGCCAGGCAGCTATTCAAATGCAAGTAGCATCCCTAAATGCAAGGCTAGACTGACCAAAATGCGCTGTCCTACAAGCGGGAGGAGAAGAAAAACCCCTTGATTATTATTTCTATTTTTGTTCCTTTTAACCTTTAAAAGGTTTAGCTGGAAGCTGTTGGTTTATGGCTGGGGATATAAGGGAAAGAATTGATCCTGAACTGGACTTAAAGATGGAGCAAAATGGGGCGCTGAAGAGATTTTTCGTTGTGATTTTTTCTTTTTTCTTTTTCCTATTTTTATTTTTACCGGAGCCGAAAACTGAGGCTCTCTGGGAGGAAAGAGGGTCTGTCCTCTCTCCCATTCCCTTTCTCCACTAAAACCATCTCCTGCAGACTCAGGGAATACACAAATTGCTGCCTGTGCCTCTGCCTCTGGTGCCTGTTGGGCTGATGAAGATCGTGTAATTCTGGCTGTAAATTCTTGCGTTTAAGTTGGTCCAATAAAAGATCTCCTACACCTTGTGAGGGTTTGGTGCTTTATTTTTTTAACGGGACTGGCGTGGCAGCCGCGGCGATT
>VXBU01018423.1:976957-990644 GCA_013400315.1 Bombycilla garrulus | reverse complement strand
CCCGCGGCCGGGGGCCGCCGGTGCCGCTGCGGCGCGGAGCGGGGGCCGGACACGGGGACGCGATTAAAATATTGATGTAGTCGCAAAAATCGTTCATTAAGGCAATTTAATCTTTGCTATTAAATGTCCTTTCCATTCATTTGGGGTAATTAAGATGCAGTTTAAGTTATTAAATTCTAATTACTTATGCTAGGCAAAGAAATATTTGTCACAGTAATATGGTTAACTAAAGACCTAGCTAAAGAATTTTAACATTTACTTTAAATGATATGGCAGGGAAATCAGGTGCTTTCCCCTGATTGATCCACTTAGCAACGCATTCTGTAACGGTGATGTCAGTTTGCTGAAGGGGTTACAGGTCCATCAACACTAAGTTTGTGTAAACCCCTGAATCCTGAACCGCTGAGTCAGCACTCCTCAGTCAGATTCACTTCATTATTCCAGGGGCAGCAAATTAAGGTCACTCATTTTAATACAGTGCCCAGGAGTGAGATGTTTACCGTTCTGGCTTGGCTGGGATCTGTGTGTTGGCGGGGCGGTGTCACCCTGGGAGCTTCCCATATACAAATGTATTTTCAATTCTTTTGATGCTACGAACAAAAGAGCATTCCCAGGATTTGATGGCAGAGAAATGAGACACAGATCAAAAGATCTCTGGGTATGTGGAAACACTTACACCCTGAAATAAGAGTAAACACAAATCACTAGAGAAACAAGTGCCAAATGCTGAATAATGCCAGGACTAAAAAGAAATAATTTAGTGTGGGCTCAGACATTTCAAAACAGACAATACTCTTTTCAGTTGAAAAGGGAAAGCTTTGGGGAGCAACCAACGACCTGTGTCACATGCAGGCTTTCCTCACTAAAAGGCTGTGCAGGGCCTTACGCCACTGTGGCCTGGAGCTGAAGGGAATGCTCTTTCAAGCACCAGTGCTGTCTGCTACCTGCTGCAGCAGGAGCTTGTGGCCACAAGCTGCCTCCACGTGTGGAGGCTCTCACGCAGCACCTTCCAGAGGAATTCCATTTCCCAAGCACGTTTGAAGACCCTGTGGCGGCGGCAAGAAGGTCGGGGCAGTGCAGGGGACCACTAAATGGTGACGTTTCAGAATGAATGTCACCCAGCAGTTGTGGTTATTATTCAGGACAAATAGATTTGCTTGGGTTTAGTTCATGTGGTGACATCTAACCCTCAGGTAGCCTGTGTCTCATATGCCCTTTTATTTTGTTTTCATATTCCCCAAATATGAAGTTTTTTATAATTGGGAAAGAACCATTGTTTTGTCTCTCTGCATGCCCCGGAGTTATTCACATGATAAGGATGTAAATTATCACACTTTATTATGTGGTATTGCCACCATCTATTTACCATGAGCTTTTGGCTGCCAGTTTCCACTGAGCTCTTGTAGCCAGTGTGATCAGAACTGCCTGTGATGGCCAAAGTCTCCTCAAGCAGCTCCAGCTTACTTCAGAAATACTGCTGCTTTCTCCACCAGAAGGTAGAGCCTCCCTCCTATGGAAGAATATCCTTCAGGATATTCTCCAGTTCATACCAGTGAAGAGTCTTCACTCTCCAAATGTGTTACTAGATACTGTGTGATGTTTCAAAACTTAAAGCAGATGATTTGGAAAGGGATTCCTAGGTGGACGCAGTTCAGACTGCAGCTGAACTTTCTAGACCTGACACAACAGAGATTAAAAAATACATGTAAAGAGAGAGTTCTGTAATGGCTTTTTATGTCTTTAAGACAGTCCTGTACACATGAGGTTGGGATAACTAAAAGACTTTAGCAAGAGGAGGGGTTAAAGTCCACCACATCATCTCATCCAAGGCACTTGGTGGCCACCAGGTAATAATGGCTTGTGGTCAGCAGTGACCCAGGCCAGAGCTGGAAATGTGACCTGTCACCTCAGGGTGAAAGGTCTCGTATCCCATCACTGGTGACCCACACAAAGTCTCCTCTCTATGTCCAGGCTCTGAATTCAGCATGGTTGGGGACACACTGTGTGTGTGTGTCTTGCTGGTCTGGATCCATTCTGGGTGCAAACAGAGGAAAAAAGAGATCCCTGTGGGCAGAGATCCCCTGTGTGCATTGGCTTTCTCCTCTATAGGGTGAGAAGACTCAAGCCCAGGCTGGTGGGCTCTACCCATGTTGCCACGCTGCTGGTGCTCCCCTCTGCTGCCCTGTGTCCCTGCTGCCCTTCCAGACACTTTGTACAGGCAAAAATCTGGTTGTGGCCATTATGTGCCCCTGTGCTGGAGCCATGGGAACTGCTGCAGGCAGCTGTGAGCAGTGTGACCCTCAGAGTGAGTGCATGGCTGCTGCCTCAGCCTGGCCGTGCTTGTAAGGGCACAGCTCCCCCAGTTCCAGGCCTGAGACCTCCCAAAGCCACCTTGGTGTCTGCATTTTTCCATCCCCTGTCAGAGAGCTTCTTCTGTGGTGGCACCGCAGTGGGCCTCGAGCCGAGCAATGCCTCTCTCAAGGAGAATTGCCCTCTGATGTCAAAAGCAGCCACAGGGGTTGGAGCAGGGTTTGCCCAAGTAAAATTTTCCATTGTTGTTCCCTCTGCTTCAGTGACAGTTTTCCAGAAAAGCAGCCAGCAGAACTTGTGGTGATATTTTATTATGTTCACAAACCAAACCAGAAACCATCAGAAATTAGGTTTATTGAGAACATTACCGGTTTCATTATTTGCTTCTGTTTTTTAGAAAGGAAAACCTGGAGTTTGCCAGAAGCAGCTAGGCACATGTGTATACACCAAATTCTCCTGAAAATTGATGTATAGTAATCAGAGTTGTTTTGGGGTGATTTTTTTTTTGTGGGTTTTTTTGTTTGTTTTGGTTTGGTTTTTTTTTATTTTTTTATTTTCCTCTAGGATGAAACACTAGATCAAGCATCAGGGTTAACACCTGAGCTTACTACAGTCTTGACTTTTAGACCAACTGAGTAATGTAGTTCATATCACATACAGGCAAAACTTCCTCTTCACTGTCTCAACGTAAAGATGCAATTAGTGCATTTCCATAGGAGACACGATCCTGTTCACAGCCCTGGCAGGGCAGAACTAATCCCAGTGTGCTGCACCCAGCTGGAGGCCTCAGAAAATCACCAACAGACAGTGAAGTTGCAGAGGTGAGAGCCACTTCTGTACCATGCACAGGCAGCTGGGCCTCAGTGGGGTGTACAGACCTTACAAGGTCTGGCAAGTTTACTTGACCAAACCCCTTGGCTGACTTAGAAGGAACAAAGGGAGACAAAAATAGATTGATGGGCTGTGTCAGGAGAATTGCAAGTGTCAAAAATATCTGTTGCTCAGGGCAGGGGAAGATGGAAGTGACTGGAAGAGGCCAGAGTTCAGGACTGGATTTATAAGGCTCCTTCTGGCGCTGATAATGTTACATTGTCATATCTGCACGTGTGTTGCCAGAGTCAGGGTGACTCTTCCTTTATCCTCTGCTTTTCTTTTTTCTTAACAAGATTTTCTTAAAGGCTTTTTCAAAAGCCATCACTTAGAGCACCACTCAACTGGGGCGGCCTGGAGACAAAGAATAGGGCTGCCTGCAGCAGGGAGTGAGGGCAGGGTGCCAGCAGGGGTGTCCTGGGAGAGGTGCACACCTCTAGGGAGCACAGCACCCTGCAAAGCACCTAAATTCAGTGTCTGTGCTGTGGGAGAGGGTCCACTCACAGTGCTCAAGGGCAGGGGAACAAGAAGGACATCAGTGCAAATTACTGTTATTATCTAAGAGAGATGGAGTGTGTGATAAATTGTTGTAAAGACAGGCTCTGGTGTTTTTCCAAAAAAAAATTTCAGTTGACATCTCTGGGGCTTGTCCCTGGTCGGCACTAGGGGGGGACCTGGCAGCACAGGCACAGCTGCTCTGCCTGGGCATGAGCTGGCTCAGGCTGCTGTCAGAGAGCCTGGCAGCCCCACTTGGCCGGCCCTCACTGTGTGAGCTGGCCAAGCTCTGTGCCTGCTCTGGATCTGCTCTCATGTTGGAGCAGGTTTTATCCCATGGTGTACATTTGTTCTCTGGCAAGCTGGAAGCTACAATTTATTATTAAAATTGATTGGCTCCAGTGCAGGGAAAACGATCGCAAGGAAACCCTATTACAGTTTTTCATTATCACCATTATTTATTTTTAAGTGCTATTAATATTCCTGAGCCTGGACAAGGCAAAAGATGAGAGGTGGTATCCACCCCTGCTGCTCACAACCTGAGGCCTGGCAGTGCAAGGGCTCTTGGAACAACTGAACGTATTGGGAAGTTTTTGCCCTCGATCTGCCTCTGGCAAATGCTAATGGAAGTAGAGCTGAAAATATCTGCAAAATAGTGAAATCAGCTTATTTTTGTCATAGGCTGGATAGGTTTTATTTTTTTTCTCTCTAGTAATGAGCTCTTTTTTCTTATCTCTGTGATGTTGCTAGCATTAATTAAGAGGCTTTTGATACAATTGAAGTTGAGGAACAAGGTCTTGGGACACTTTCTTTGGAAATAATTGTTCAGGAATGCTGCATTTCAGGAAATGAGCACAAGTTCAGGAAGACAATGTGTTATGCAAGCTAGTTCCACAATAGACAGTTGTTTTTTTGTTATTCCCTGCTATTTCAGAGAACTCATGTAGTAGCTTGTGATGGAAGCCTCAGAGGCTCTCTTTGCTAATTGAGCTGGCTTTGTACCTACTGCTGTGACTGTCATTTGTGATGTGATGATTCACACAGAAGCATTGCAGAGCTCTGACTTGGATCACGCTATCTGTGCCATTAGGATTTTGTGACAAATTACGGTCTGGACAGAGAATCTGGGCAGAAGATGGAATTTGTGTAGTCTTTGAAAAAGGAAGGTGTAAAGTAGCATGAGCAGAAGTGAAGCACAGCAAATGTTGTCTGCACTGGTTTGTCTTTTCTGCCTGAGCCTGTTAGCAGGGGCAGTCGGAGCTGGAGGCTGAGGCTGTTATAAAGCTGAGCTCCTGCAGCTGCTTTCCCAGGAATTTCTGATTGTCAAAATGGTCAGACATATATAAAAGACTGAGATGCTGTTGGTATCCCCATTTTTAATATTTGTCAGTAAATATCAGACTATTCTTGCAAAAGCATATTTAACCCTTCATTTGCCAATGTTAACCTCCAGTGGGGATGCAGATTATTTCAGCAGGCACCAATCCCCACAATGAATTCAGCAGTTTGGCTTCAGCAGGGGCTCGTGTGCATGAGGAACCCTGGTTTTCACCCCAGAAGCTCCATGGCGTTTTAGAGGTCAGGATGTAACTTTAAAGCATTCTTCAAAGGTTTTCAGATAAAAATACCTGTAGGAGACATGAGTTTGGTAACCCAGTGTATTTGATTGATGTGTGGTTTCTTATGAAAGAGTATGTGGCTGGAATATATATTGTTAGGGACCATTTCAAAAGCCTCTCCTCAGAGGGAATTCAGCCTCCAGTGTCTTGGTCCCTGCCTGGGCCAGCAGAAGGAGCCTTCACAGCTCCTGATCTGTGCAATTCCTATTTCTCAAGTACAAAAGGTGGATGGCTATTTTTATACCTCCCACAAGCAGTGAAACCCTCATGCCAGGGCTGGCTCTTGGTAGTATTAGAAGTTGTAGAAAGGACCTTTGCAAAGTAATTTGCTGTTTTCATTCCGATAACCATGGTGTAAGTAGAGAAACTGCACAAAAATCTTAATTTAATCAGTGATGATGTCTACAGAAGCCAGGACTAGACAGACACAGAGAAAGAACATTCATATTACCTTCAGAAACATCTCTCAATCGGAATTAAAGGACATTGTTGGAGGAAAAAGGGAAACAGACAACTTCAGACAAATTTGAAAGTGAGACAGGGGAATCTGTCCTCTCAAGTAAGCTTTTATCATAGCAAAATGCTACCAAAATGAGCTGTCAGACAGCTGGAGGCTGACAGGGGGATCTGGGAATCTCCCTCACGTCCTGTCAGGTCCTGCCTGGAAGGTGATTGCGTAGGCCAATTTCAAATTGCAAGCAACCTTTAATAATGTAGAGCAAAATAGCATTCTCAAAGGGAAAGAAGGGATGATAGTTGAAATAAGGAACAATTCTATACAGAAGATTTATTATACCATTGTTTTTCCTGATAAAACATGCTTTATTTTGTTCAGAACACATCTGACCTGTAAGACTGGAGTAGCACTGTGGTTTCTCACAGTTCCTTATTTCTCAGTCAACGAAAAGCTACAGAAATGGATTGAAAGCAACTACTAATGGTAAAAAATGTGGCCAAGGTTAACTTTAGAGTTCACTGAATTTCCACTCTAGCTCCTAGAGATATTAATTTGTTAAATTCTCAGCACTAATGGGTGGTATCAAAATGTAGGCTCTCAGTAATAGCATTTGCTGAGTTTTAACAGACAACAAATACTTGTAATAGTTTATAGTCAGTTAGAGATTTACATGTCTCACATCCTCTCCAAATTTGGAAGCTGACATGAACAGCCCCTTTTCCCTAATTTGCCTTTTACAGTGTTCCCACATGCTCCTCTGCCAGCCCTTTCTAACTGTCCTCCCCTTTCTTGCAGCGTGCAAGAGGAAAGAACAAGAACACGGGAAGGATAGAGGGAATACACCCAAAAAGCCTCGCTTGGTCTTCACTGACGTCCAGCGTCGAACTCTACATGCAATATTCAAGGAAAATAAGCGTCCGTCCAAAGAATTACAAATCACCATTTCCCAGCAGCTTGGGTTGGAGCTGAGCACCGTCAGCAACTTTTTCATGAATGCACGGAGGAGGAGTCTGGATAAGTGGCAAGACGAGGGCAGCTCCAATTCAGGCAACTCATCTTCTTCATCAAGCACTTGTACCAAAGCATGAAGGAATAACCACGAACTAAAAACCTCGGTGGAAAAGCTTTAAAAAATAAATAAATAAAGACAGACCAGGACCTCAAAATAGCAGGTTTATACTTAAAACTATTTGAAAAAAAATATTTATAAGTCCAAAGAAACCAAAGACTTATTTCACCTGCATTATGACTTTGTTCTGAGACACACACTTTAGTAGGATGACGACTTGCAAAAAACAGAGAGGAAGAAGAAAGCAAAACGGAGGGAAGGAAACGGAAAGCAAAGAGAAGAGGAACAGACCACTGGTCTTACACCTTTGCCCATTATCATCTTCACCGTACTTGGCTGTCTAGTGGTTTGGAGCATAGTGATTTCCTGTCATTGAACAGACATCTCTTTGGATACAGCTCTTCATGTCCACAGCAACTGCCATGAAGGTGTTCAGTGTATCCGTACTGCGTACACGCCAGTGGGTAGGGACTTAGGGCTGGTCTCCAGAGAGGGCTGTGCCAGGGCACAGCCGACAAAGCGTGGAGTCGTCTGAATTCCTTGGAACGGTAGTGTGATTTTTGCTGTTTCACAGTTTGAGCTTGACTGGTGCAATGCCTGGAAACAAGTTCAAACTAGGCAAAGAAATTTTGAATGGTACCTAAACCAGTGCATTCTCTTTGTTTGTTAAGGAATGTTCAGATTTAAAAAAGGAAAACTATTCCATCCATAAAAAAATCTACTAGCTACCAAAGAACACATTTAATAATTATATTGCAGGTATTTTATTGCAATGATTTTAATATTCCAAAGCTATTTTTACACAAATACTATGTAGAGTTATAGGTATAAACTAATCTAACTGTATAACACATAAAACTTGTAATCAAGACTGTTATTTGCAATTAGTAAAACCACATTATTGTTTCTTTCTGTGATTGGCAAGAAAGAATGTCACCCGAGGAGATCACAGCCCCTGGCAGAGCACGGGAACTGAGAATGGGATGCTGCTTCCCTTGAACTCAGTGAGCCCTTTCCTCACTGACTTCAACGGGAGCACAGAAAGGAGCCACGTGTTAGAGCCGTGTGTGGCACCGTGTGTGGCACCGTCCCCAGGCGCTGTCCCGGGCTGGAGAAGGTGCAGCCCGGGCGCTGAGTTCCAGAGTGGCTCAGCTCTGCCATCTAGCCTGCGAACAGGAGAGCTGAGGCGCCCAGGATGCAAAAATGAAACGAATTGAGGGATGCAAAACCACAGGGCTCAGCGTATGATCAATACTCATTGACATCAGTGAGCTTTTTTTTACCTATCGACTTTACCAGGCAAAGGAATAGTAACAGCTTTGAAGGCTCGTGGTCTTTTCCTGCTGGAAACAGCGGTACAGCACCAGTTAATGTTGTGGGAGGAGCTCCCTCCAAGAGGAGCTCCAGTAGTGCCTTTGGAAGGCGGAATTGTGATCCTTTTGAAGTCAAAAGCAAAACTCCCATGACACCGAGATACAGCCCGATGTTTTGTGGCTTTGTATCTCTGTGTAGCAGGCTGGGCTTTTGTCCCATGCATTCTTTCTTGCTCGTCTATTAGTCAGGATAATGCATGAAATAGTTTAAAGTTTGTAGCTGAAAAGCTTTAAACGCTCTGTTGCTAACAGACCCATAGGAGAGAAATCATCCTGTTCCTACTCTGATAAAATTAAAGAGAAAAGCGTGCAACATCTGCTTATTAAATTTTAATTAAGGAAAAACTTTAAAAAACATATGTGTGCCTGTTAGATTTCTAACTGGTATTTCAAATTGCTGTAGTAATTATGCTAGTAATTAAATTCCAAAATAACCAAATATGCAGGTATAAGCCCAATGCAAGGACTAGAAATAGGTAATCTTACTTCCAACCTTTTTATTTTAAGGAAAAAAAAAAAAGATAAAGGAAAATTCAAGGTAAACTAGAATCCAAACACTATAAAGAGTAGCAGATACTGTCTTGGGGGAATGAAGCCCACTCAAAATACCAGTGACACCAAAGTAGAGCAACTTTTGTAGTACCATTTATTTCCCAAGAGGACAGGGTTTAGTCAAGGTTCAGGGTATACAGTTTATTTCCACCCAGTGTTCAGAATACAAGTGAAATATCTCTTTATTAAAATAAAGTGAAATAAACCAAATATTTTTGGCACTATTTCTCCATATTTCAGTATGTTAAACCCACTTTAAGGCTGACAAAGCAATTATCTATGAAAATGGAATTGAATCTGGACATTTTTTTAATCTCTAGCTTACCTTAAATTTTAGCAATCTTTCTTTTGAGCTGATCCATCCCCACAGAGACATAATTGACATGGAAACATTGATAAGTGAACGCATTCTGATTAGTGCAAGGTTAATAAAGGACAGTGATAATGAACGGTTTAGTTTTTTCCAGCAAAACACTGCTTTGTAAAGTACCTATAGTTTAGAGAATAAAGCCTTATTTATTTAAAACTTGAGAATTTAAAAATGCAGGGAAATTCAAAGTACATTGCCGCATTTTTAGTATTTCCATTTTATTGTCTTTATAGACTACTTGCTGAAACCAAAGAGAACTTTCATACCAGCATTAAATTTGCACCCAATATGCAATTTCAGGATCTCTGATACACACACATGCAAGCCCCTAAATCGGACTGTGTATATGTACATGCACACATGTTTTTATGGGGTGTATGTATGTATACGTGTGCACACACATGTCCACACACACTGAAACTAATGCACAAGTTATAGATTTTAAGTGTTTTGGGTTTTTTATGTGTCTGTTTAAGTAGCTATAAACCTTTTGGTTTTCTCTAAGCCATTAGGAACAAACCACTCTTCCCATAAGCAATATGCGCCTCATACTCTGAATAGGCAAAGAACACACTTTTCTTTAATTTCCTTCAAAACATGAAGCAAATAACTCTGGAACTGCTCAGCCTACCTGGAAAGCCGTGTTACCTCTGAGCAGACTGCCCAGCCACGCTGACTGAAGCATGGACAGGTTACCTGGTGCTCCCTTGCTCTGGTGCCATTACTCAACAGGGCATCCTTGAAGGGGCGTTTCTTCTAATGCTGCATTTAACATTACCCAGGAAACCTGTCTGTCTCTTAGTGTTAGTCTTTCAGTTCATTTCATTCCTGACAAAATGGAAATTAGTTTCAAATTCAACAAGAGGATCTAAAACTCTGCCAGGAAGGATTAGGAGAGGGAGCAGAACCCGAAACAGTTTGGGAGCATCAGGAGATGGGGCTTCAGTCAAAGGTGACTCCATGGACAAGAGGGCATTAGGAACATGCATTCAGTAACAGGCTGCATCCAAACGTGACCGCAGTGACCCACAGGGGGAGGCTGGCCAAGAGGTGAACTGTCCGCATCCATCCCCATTGTAAATGGCATTATTAGATTTCTAGGAAAAAAACCAAAACAAACAAAAAAAAAATCCTCCTTCAGACTGCCCCACAAGCTCCATTAGCCCTGCTTGGCTTTCCAGGGCCGCAGCCTCCTCTCCCTACTCAGGTAAAGCAACCCCACCAGAGTGAGCCAGCCAGCAATGGGGCTTTTGCTTGAGAAGTTGCTCCTGGACACCCCATGCCAGGAGCAAATTCCCAAGCAGCCATGTGGCCAGGGTGGCCTGGCAAGAGAGCAGCTCCAGGGCTGCCCATGGGCACTGCTCTTCTCCTGGAATTTCAGGATGAGTGCTGGTGGACACTGCCCCAGGGGCTGCTGCTGCCCGGAGGGCTCGGAAACACTGCTGAGCTTATACCAAAGAGTCTTAGGACACCTCTCCTCACCTGAGTTGTAAACAAGACATTTTACCCCAAAAAACGTTCCTTCTTTCTACTACTCTTCCTCCTATCCTCCTCCTCTTCCTCCTCCTTTGTACATAGGGATGAAAACTATGCATTTAGCAAACAAAGAGAAAGCACTTACCCTTTTCTATCTCACTGCGTTTGGGTGCATTCAAAGGCCCAGGGGCTAATTTTGAGACTTTGCTTAGCCTCCTGGTTTATTATTGTGGTGTGGTTAGCTTTACAATACATTTGGTAACTATTTGCTAAAGACAAAGAAGCAAAAGGTAAGGAATAGCTACTTCCACGTGTTAAAAAAAATAAAGAAAAAAAGAAAAAAAAAGTGTGTAAAGATCTACTATTTATAGTGTGAACCAAAGACGCTACCTCACTCGATTTCCATTGGTGATTTTAATCACATTGATGATACCAAAGAATACCAAAGATTTTTCATGCACGGCCTTAGTCTGGAAAGGGAACTCATCCTCCTTCTTACCCCCATCCCCCAACCCCCTTCCTCACCTTCACTCAGTGTGTAACTTTGTCTTCATTCTTAGTGGTAATGCTAATAACCTTACGAATACTTCTCTTGCTACAACTGCTACTACTGACAATGATAAGGATAATAATAATAATAATAATAAAGCTCTTGGCAAACATGTTGCAAACTTTGTAAACTCATAGGACGAGTGCCTTGCTTGAACCAAAGTGTTAAACCGCTGTTGACCTCTTTATCTCTCACCTTATACTCTTTGAATACCTCAGCCTGTTAGAAAGGCCACTAATGAAAAAAAGGAATAATTCTTCACCGTGGTGCTTTTTGCCGTGCAACCATGCAATGAAACTTTCTTTGATACCAAAGGAAAATATTTTTTTCCACTTTCTTGCTGACAAACCAAAGGTTCCCTCCTCTTTCCCCCAAAGCAGCTTGAGTCCCTCAGCCCAGACAGGCCGTGCATCGCTTTTACCAATTCCTCCAAATACCTCATAGTAATAAATCTTTAGGGTTATGTTGTATAGAGAGTCTATGTGATAAGGCAGAACTTACTAGTTTGATAATTGTTAAGGTTACTTAAAAAAAAAAAAGCTTTATAATTCTTATTTATTTTGTAGGGGTTGTTTTGTTTATATATTCCTTTTATATTGTTTGGTTCGGGTTTGGGTTTCCTCTTTTTTTCCTTTTTTTTTGGCAGAACTTCTCTGTTATACTCAAGGAAGATCTTATTCCTGGGAATGTTTCAAAGTGGGTAAAGATAGCTGTTTGCAATGAATGCAAGAAAGGGAAACATGGCTTCAATTACTTTTGTTTCAACTAGGATGCTTTGTGTTTGCTAGTCGATGTTCTTTTCACAGGGTAAAAAAATATTCTCTGCTGTGATAAATGGTTCCTATTTTTTCTCTATAATGTGCTGTGACTTTTAATTTAATTGCATTTTGTATACGCTTATTTAATCACTGCTTTAATTTATGACTATGTAGTTTAAAAAAAAAATTGTATATAGTAGATTCAAAAATGGCCAAAGCTTTATGTTACAATCTTTTCATTCTTGATGCTGAGATAAACTGAAGGAGAGTGCTTCTCTTGACTGCAGGGTGTATCTTCAGCCTTGTCTTGGCATGCACTTCCACCCGTGTTACAAACACTGCCAGGTTACCCCCAGGCCTCCCTTCCCCCCAACTTGTACATGCCAAAATGAGTGTTTCAAGGTAGTACTTTTGTCACTTAGAAAGCAGAAAGGCATTATTAGTGTGTTTTTTCTTTAATTTATTTGTCTTTTTCTAGAAAGATTGCTTTGTGGGTGAGACCCGCACATCCAAAGAATTTAAAAGTCGTTTAATGTTTAAAAGCACTGGCATCTGTGAGAGATTTTGCTGAGTTTTTATTTTCCTTCGCCATTCGCACGGGTAGCGCAAGCAGGAAGCGGGCGCGGGCCACGGGAGAAGAGCGGGCTCGAATCTGGAAACCTTGCTCACGGAAAGGCTTCTGCGGCGGGCCCTGGGACACGCGGGCTCGGGGGCCACCCGCGGGCCACCGCAGGTCACCTGCTCCCCAGCAGGGCCTGCAGGCTGGGCTGGGCTGGGCTGGGCTCCCCGGGGCACTGCGGGCAAAGCTGCAGCCTCTGCCAGGCTCGGGGTCCGCGGTAGCGCCGGGGGAGGGCACAGGGACCTGTGCTGGGTCCCTGCGAGGGGCACAGAGCTGCCCTGGCACCCCCGCAGATCCAGGGAGGACAAGGCAGTTCGGTTCGGAGTGGAAAAGAAAAAAAAAAAAAAAAAGAGTAATGACAATGGTACTTCTGCAAAGCTGATGATGGCATCATGGCACAGAGAATAGGATGCCACTCACTCGTGTTTTATTTTTCATAAAGACTAGATTCTGGTTCAACTAAATGTTGTGTACTGACACGGTTTGTGATGGCTGTAAATATTTCCTTTCCCGTGCAGTAGCTGAGCCCCAGGTGTAGCTCGTTTTCCTTTGAGGGGATAGAGAAGGGTTTGAGGGAGGGAAGGACAAGGGCAGGGTCTGAGCTTTTGGTCAGAAGTTACACTTTCTAGGTACATTTTTATACTTCAAGTATTGAAATGGGGCAATAAAGACGCTCTGAAATGAAGGATCATTAAATGATCTGTTGGTGGTCATTGGCTCAGTGTCTGCTTTTAATACAGGAGCTAATGCTGTGCAATGAGTTCTGCTTCACGTGGAGGGGGAGGCAAAGCGTTAGTCTGTGAATCAGCATGAGCCATCGAGCACTGGACAAACTGTGCTTAGGGAGCCTCGGTTTCCCGTCCTGTTCCACTAGTTTGATTTTTCACGGAATGTTCTGCATTTACTGCACTTACCGCATCCTCACCGTGAGGCCGCGTTAGTTTTGCAGCCTGAGCCGAGCAGCGGGGAATGCCCGGTACAGCCCCGTGTGGGACCGGCCTGGGGGGCTGCGGGCACCCCGCCCTGCCCCGGCCCCGCCGCAGAGAGAGACACAGACAATCACAAGTCCCGGCTCCGCAGGGGTAGGAAATCTTCCCAGAGCAAGCGGGAGTTCTTCCAGAGCAACGGAACAAAACCAAAAAATAAAAATTAAAAAAAAAAAAAAAGAG
>VXBU01018423.1:957821-976222 GCA_013400315.1 Bombycilla garrulus | reverse complement strand
TTTATGTAGTCACAAAAATGTAGTAAATAAAAGGTTGGATTTTCCAGCACTTTAAATTTAGACATTTCTTGCCTTCTTTTGTTTCTCTGTGTGCAGCCACAACGCACTGGGCTGAACCAAGGGGAGCAGATGAGCCCCATGGGAGGGGCAGCTTCGGTGGGGTCCTGGGAGGGACATCCATGGGGTTGGGGGAGAGGGGAGGACACACAAAAGGGTAACCCAAGTCTTCCCAGCACTGTGTCTTCTTCCTTCTGTCCACGCAGCTGTGCAGCCCCCACCCCCAGCAAGCACATCCCATCCCATCCCATCCCATCCCATCCCATCCCATCATGCTGAGCTCTGGAAAGATGAGCCCAGTGCCTCATGTGGTTCTTACCAGATGCATTTCTCTAATTGAGGGAAAAAACATTAAGAAAATAAGTGAAGCAAATAATCCTGGTTTCCTTTATATCATCTAAGGGTATGGATGTCACCAAACTAATTCACAGAGGTGTTTCCTTTTGTGTGATGGAGTCCACCCCAGGCCTGCAGGATCAATATTTAATTGTTTAAAGGGATATTGTATTCCTTTCCTGTCACTGTTGTTAATGCCTTCGCTCTCTGTAATCCCACGGGGTCTTTTCCTGGGGATCTGATCAGAAAGATTACCCATCACTCGGGAGTGGTGGGAGGAGAGTCCCAGCCATAAAAGATTCAGGAATGCATTGAACCATTTTCTCTCTATCTCCTAATGAAGTGATGAAGCGTGTGCCACAAAATTTAACAGGGTTTTGTGGCAAATCAGGTTGCACTGCTGAGAGGAGGATTAAACCTTCATCGTTGTCCCATAAATCATGGCATCAGTTACATTTATTCTGATGGATGGTTTGGACTCTGCTGACAATATTTTATCTCTGGGAGTGCCTGCAGCCTGTGCCTTATATGCAATTTCTTTTTACTGCTAAGGTGAAGGCACCGAGCGCATCCCTTCGGAGGCCTCCCCCTGGGCTTGGTATCCCAAGTCCATGTCAGAAACCAAAGCGTCACCAGGAACCCCTGTCCAGGGAAAGCACAAAGGCAAAGGGGATATAGGAAGCCAGAAATGTCCTCCATCCCCAGGAGTGCCCGTGGGGTTTGTTCATCTGCAGCTCATACCGGCCAGGCCTGCGGTAACTCAGCGCTGGCTTGGGTCAGGGTCTCCATGGGATGGTGCTGGCCAGGGCCACGGTGCAAGGTGAGGGCTCCAGCTGTGTTCACCCTCACCTGGCAGAGAGGGGACAGAGCAAAAGGCTTTTTCTAAAAAAAAAAAAAACAAACCCAGAGATGCCACAAGGGTTGAAGCACATCAGGCAGAGGCGGGGACTGTTTCCCAGGTTCTCATCCCAAGGGCCAGGGGACAACAGCAGGCAGCACATGGGCAGAGCCTGTCACAGCCACAGCAGGTCCCCTTGCTGTGACCTCTAGCCACACCTCCTGTCCCTTGTTTCCTTCTCGCATGAGTCCTTTTGGTCACTAATCTCTGCACAGGAGCTCATCCCTGGGGTGCACCCATCCCTCCCAGTGGCTCGCTGCCCCATGCCCTTGGGCACCCCTGGCCACCCAGCCCTTGCTGTAGGGACAAGCCAGTCACAGGCAGGGGCAGCTGGGGTGCCCAGGAGCCTACACAGCTTCCCAGTTACTTCATCAAATTACAACTTTATTTTGGAGCTATATTTAACTCTGGTGTGTTCACCATTTGTGCCAGCATTCTCAAGGGCGCGAGCTGGGCTTGTCACAGAAGCCCACAACCCAAACACCAAAATGAGGTCCATAAACTTTATTTTCTGAGCACTGGCAGAATGCAAGGTGAGCAGAGCCGTGCAAACCATCTCCCCAAGACAGCGAGAGGAGTTGCTCTTGCCTCAGTTGCACCCAGATCCTTTCAGGGACAGAGACAGCAGCAGCAGCTGGACACTGCCTTCACTCACCCTTGGTGGCATGAGGCCACCCTCGGTAGCAGCTCTGGCAGCACAGGTGATGCAGCAGCTGCAGCCTGTTTGCATGGGCTAACCCAGGGCAATAAAGGCTGCCTGAGCTAGACCCTGCTTCCCAGCCAGAGGAGCTGTGCCTGGTGAGAAGATGGAGAGCTGCTGTATTTGTGGGGAAATAGGTGCTGCTTCGTGTTCAGGTTTGAGCTTTTCAGGGTTTTGTGTTTATGTGTGGGGGGAGGAAGAGGTGGGTCACGGCTCAGGTGCCCTGTGTGTGATGGGGCAGTGCTGCTGTCAATGTTATAAATTACCAGTAAATGCTAAAAGCCTCAGGGCTTTGTAGGGGAGGTGGGTAATGAGGCAGGGGACAGAGCTGGAGGGATGTGCTGCTGCTGGGGCCTGCAGCCAGGCCTGTCTCTGTTTGGATGGAGATGGCAGTATTGCACCCATGCAGCTAGGAGCCAGCACAGTTATTCACGTACAGGAAAAAGCCCTTTGTAAAAAATAGTCTATTCATCAAGCAAAATAATTTCCTGCCCAAGGGAGGTGCCCAGAATTTGAGTTTCAGTTATGCTTTCGGTACTTATTATTGCTTAAGGTTAAAAGATGATTGGGAGGGAAAATTAATCCCAGTTATTGGCTTCATTAGGAAGAAATACTGCAACACAAAGTATAAACACCTAGTGCAGATGAATCCACAGTAGCTGCTAATACACAAACCACTCACTGCTCAGAATATCAGCTGAAAGTGGTTGGCAGTGGAGAGAGTACCAAGGAGTGCCAACCCCGCATGCCCACCCAGTCTGTGTGCTCTGCCCTGGGCACCCAGTTGTTCCTTGTATCACAGAAATGAACCCTTGGCTGACTGAGGATCACCATGCCTTTGTTTTGGAAGCCTCATGAAGAAAATATAACCCCAGACTTAACAACTGTCTCCCCAGGGCAATACTGCTCAGTCAAGGTCTGCCTGCACAGGTGCGAGGGGCTGCTTGGAAGAGCTGCTGTGGTGTATGTGACAAGGTTAACAATCCCTTCCCCTAGTAAGGCTGAGAAGGTTTTTCACTGTTAGGGACAGGCTATTGCCTGGCAGCCAGGCTACACCACTTTGTGAACCTGATCAAAAGTTTTATGGCTCTGGTGTCACCTCTGGCTTGGGCTCTTGGCGCGCTGTTTGCTGTCCCAAAGAGCAGGTACTTGAGCTTTTGTCCTGCTGGACAAGCACAGTGGTTTGACGAGGATGCTCAGCATGTGCCTGGCACAAAGCCCTGCATCAGTATGTGTGACTCCTGCCTGCTGTGCTTGGGTGAAAGGTTGCAAAGCATCTTACTTGAGCTTTGCTTGCTGGAGGCTGTTTCCAAAATCTGCCAGTGGTGCGAGAGCGCTGTGAGGCAAAAGGAAGACGTGTGGCTATGGCAGGAGGATGTGTGAGGCTTCTGCAAGGGGCTGCCAGCAGGCTGGGAGCATGGCCTCTTGCCTGGCAGTGTGTGCTGTCTGGGGTGACTTAGCTGCAGAAGAGACTGTGTTCATCACAAATATCCCTGGTGATGCAGGGACGAGGCAAGTGAATTACTCAAATTACTTGAATCTCCCCAGTGGTGCACGGAGATTCAATCTCAGCCTGGCATTAAATCAAGTCAGTGACATAGATCAAAGGATACTGCTTTAATCACCTCGTTAGGCCACAGACATCATTAGTTACTCATTATGATGTGTTGATGCTGGCATTCTCTGTAACACAGTTATGTACACTCACTATCAGACATTTTTCTCATCAAACGGGATGTCAATACTTTAACATCTTAATGAGTTACAGTCGATATCCATTGCAATAAAGCTCGTGTTTTCTCATGATTTCATCTACCCTTAGGGTTTTGATTAAAATGGCCGCTTTTCCCAGGTAATTGATTGAGGAATTAGGGAAATTCCATGTAGGAACAAGCGCATGCTGCTATACAGGCTCTGAAAGCCTTCAGTTGGCTGCAAGTCCTTCAGATACTACAAGAGAGGTTGCAATTTTAATATGGATTTTGGATACTGTTGCTTAATTCTTCTTTCCCAATCACTTGTAAAACAGATTTAGTATCAAATAAAGTAATTAAAATATCTAAGAGTGTATTGGAAAAATGTTCCAAGCAAATCAGTGGTTTGCAAAGGTCTAAGAATGAGAACAAGACCTGCTGTCAGGTGAGCACCAGTTTGGATGAACATGCACAATAGGAAGGTTTTCTGATTTACCGCATTGGCAAAAATATTAAATCATTTGCAGGAACACAAAAGCAGGCAGAACAGACTGCAGTGTTATTTCAGGCTCAGGTAGAGCAGGTGTAAGTTTGCAGAAGTCCTCAGTTATTCAAATTAGGAGTGAGGCATCATCTACTTCAGTAAAGCAGAATTTTTGCCAAGTGAAATGGCAAAGTCTGCCAATGTAGTGGGAGAGTTCTTGAAGCTTCCCCAGCCCACTGACCACCATCTAAATTCATCTGAGAAAAATGTTCATACACTACCAACAACAAGAAATTAAATTTGAAAAGGCAGAGGATGCAGCAGCACCCAGCCTGCAGGGCTGACTCAGTGCCCCGTGGCTGTCTCCCCCCAGGTGAACCAGACCAGACACCACCCAGGGCTGTGCTGCTGAGGTTGGTTCTCCCTGCTCTGCCCACAGGGAGCCCTTCTGCTCACTACAACCCTTTCACTTCCACCCATCGGGACAAATCCTGGCTCCAGCTGGGAACATTACTAACATACAAATATCTTCAGTAATTTCTCTTCAATTTCCCTCCATGAAATTTGACACTTCTAACGATAGATCTAGGGCTGCAGTTTGGGAATGTAAAGCCACATTCAAACTGTCTTTTATTTTTAAAATGTCTTTTAGACGGGAAAAGACCGCAGAGGTTTCCTGGATCTAATTTAAATCCTGAATTGGACACTTTTTTACTCTTTATGGTAGTGAAAGACTGCGTGGTTGCTGGATTTGTAAGAATAAGAGGAAAATTTGTCACATTCTTAGCAGTCACTGAAAATAGAAAGCCAGCCGTTGTGATTAGCGCTGGAAAACACCAGCCCCTCCCAGTGCTGAGCTCGCGGCGCGGAAAGCGCCAGCTCCCGGCACAGCCCGGCCCTGCTGCGAGCGCACAGACCGCAGAGGGCTCTGCTGGGCTTCAGGGGCTGGGCAGAGACCTTGGGCACCTGCCCAGCACACACCTGAGCTGTGGGGCACAGGCACTCCTGGTAAGGGGTGGAGAGAGAAGGTAAAAGCGTGAAGAGTGCTGTAGAAATGATAATGCATGTGAGAATGCACGAGGGTTAGTGCCGCTAGGAAAAGCCACTCCCCAAACCCTTGGCTCATTTCCTGGTCATCCCAACCTGGGGGTTTCCTCGGGACCTCTGCTCAGGGCCAAGTTTCCATTCCCTGATGTACAGGTGATTTCTGGTGATCTGTGCCCTCGTTCTTGGAGGATCACATGCTGTGGGAAGGCAGTGTGGAGTTACCAGCAGGAGTCACTTCTTCAGTTAGCCAGCTTGGAGTTGCAAAGTTAGTATACCAGATAAATCCACCCAGAAAATACTCTGAATGAGAGCCCAAAGGAAAAATGTGGCTGAAAGTGTCCCTTTACACAAGAAGGGAAAGCCACTGTCTTTCCTTTCTGTGCAGCCCTTGCTTCTGTGCTTTACAAAGGTGCAAGGAAATTTTGCATATTCATTTTGAACAGGAAAATGCAGATGAAGTGGAGGTGATGAAGAAGGCAGAAGAAGGCAAAAGCAGCAAAGGCAGCAGGTGAAAGCACAAATATCCAGAGTGTTGATGAGAAATGAGACACTCTGGGGCCTGATTCACGGAGTTAGGCAGGAGGAGTTGGGTGTCTGGGCCCAAGGAGCTCCCATGGCTCTGCTGGGCTGTGGATCAGGCCCTTGGCACATGGGCAGGGTTATACAAGGGCTGGGCTCCCGTCTGCCCCTTGCAGCCAGGCTGCAGATGCTGCTCAAGGCCATTGCTCAGGGAAGGGAATAAAACTGTGCTGGGTTGCTGGGAGACAGGACCCTGCTGGGACAGTGGCCATGTGTCTGTTTCATACACTTGATTAAAGTGTGCAATGCCCACATTTTCCAGGGGAGCAAGGGCTGCATGGAGGAGCTGGCTCTGCTGGGCCAGGGGTGCAGCCATCCCTCGGGCATGGCTCACACAGGAGTGGGAGGTGCAGGGAATGGGCTCTAATTCCAGGCCCAGCTCTGCCAGCAAGCTCAGGAAAAGGGCTGGATGTACATCAGATATTTTAGCAGGTTCCTGCTACAGAGTGCAGCTGGTGTAAGCTGAACTGCTCTGATTCAGATATTGAATATTTTGCCATGAGTTTACATCCCTAATGGTGACCAAATATTCTATTCATGAGGTTTTTAAGACTGCAAAGTACAAGCCTGCCTGAAGAACAATCCCATGAGATACTGGGGTGACCCCAGCCCCTGATCTGTTCCCAAACCTGTCCTTCTCCGTTGAAATCCTTTTCAGTTGCTCAAAGGAGAAACTTGCCCCCAGATCTATGTGACTACCTGCCTCCAGTTTTACCAGAAATCTCACAAAATTTACCCTTTCCCTAAAGCCTCACTGGCTAGAGGGAGACAAATGAGAACTGTAACTTTCACTTGGAATGTTGCTTTGAAGAGTGAAAGTCAGAAAAAAATGTCATGGTGGTAATCCATAGAAACTTTGGAACCAGAAAGCACATAAGACATGCCAAATTCCATCAATGACAGTTCTTTTTGATTGTAAATCAGTGCTGTGATATCTGAGAGTTTATTGAATGACATTAACTTTTGGGGTTAATATTAGTTTTCTTAGGTTGATGGAGATTTCCATGAAGCTCTAGAGGGAGAAATTAGAGGCCAGACCAAGGCTGACTGTGACCCATCAGTCTTTCAACTAATTTTAGTGGGCTTCGCGTGAACTGGGTGTTGGCAGCTTTTTCAGTGTCACTCACTTCTGAAGGAGGCTTACCCAGAGTAATTAGCTCATTCACCTCTAACAGAAATTACATGTTCCTTATCTCTTTAATTAGAGTGTATGTAATGTTAGTAATGATGTATTATCTATGTATTAATTTTAAAGGGTTGTTTTGATGATGATGATGATGCTTATGTAGGGTCATCGGTATGAGGATATGCATTAAAACCAGATTTTAAATCCCTGAAGAGTTATATAGCCCTGCATTTCCAAAGCATTTGACCTTAGAAGTGCTTTAGATTGCTCCTTTCTTATGTTTCACTAATATTTTTACATTGTGCCTCACTTGGCAAACACTAAATTGCAGGAAGTCATGTGCAATAAAGGACAGAAACAAGTTCACTTTATTTGGCTCTTAGTGGGGTCATTGGCACGATGAGGAAGAGAGTGACAGCACCTGAAATGAATACACAGCTGTAAACTGCAGCTCCACAATCCCACCAGGCTCCTGCAATTAGCCATTACACCCCTTAGGGACGAGAGAAGAGACAGAGCACATCTGGCACTTGGATGTAGGTTTGCTGACAGTTTTTTGAGGATTTCAGCCCAGCGGTTCAGTGTGACTGGGTACAGAGTGTGTAAGCTGCTCCCCAAGGAGATGCCGCAGGCCTTCCAGCTGAGTACCTGCCCTAAGGAGAACCTAGGGTCTTGTTTGTCCCTTCAGCAGCTGGACTGGGAATGGAAAGGCACATCTGTCTGATCAGAGGTAAGACAGACCCAGGACGAGCAGGACTGGAGAGGCACCAAAGAGGAGGTTTGAGACACAACGGTCTCCTAGGATGTCATGTCCCAGGACCCACCAGGCTCAGGCAGCAACACACTATGTAGGTGTAACTCGAAAGATGTGATCTTAATTTTAGGAAAAACAGCAGATTAACAAAAAAGTTCTTGTTACAGAATGAGTGATGGGGAGCTCATGGTGTTTTCCCAGCTGCAGTCTGAATTGGCAGTGTGGTTGTAGCATTTTTCTTAGGCACTATTCCAACAAAACACTTGAGTATGTGCTTAATTAAATCATGTGAGAAGTTTAGGGGCTGGAAAGCATGCAGCTAAATCCTTTGCTGGGGACTTAATATTAATGCCTCAGTTTCCCTTCTCCGCCATAGAAAAGAAATATTTACTTCCATACAGAGTGCTGACAAGCTTAATTCAATCTTCCTTGTAAAGTCCCTTGAGGGCTTTAGGGAGAAGGTGCTATAAAAATCAGAATATTATTCTACACTCCCTAGCAAGACAGCACTTAGCTTTATGTATTATCCTACTGGTGATGCATCTCCCTCTGGCTGACAGCGGGATCAATTAATGTTTATAAACCAAAAGAGGCTGTTTGGGAGACTTGTGGTCCATGCAATCTGCTAACACCTGATGACAAATCCAAACTTGAAAAGATGGAGAAGTCAGAGGTTTTAAGGCATTTTAGAGTAAAACCAGACAGTGGAAGACTCTGTGTGTGTCTTCAGAGCAGCAACAGGAAAGGGGCTGTTCCTTCAGTAATCTATTTTTTATTCCTCATTGTTTTTGACCTTTGCTATTCCCTTTTCAGTTTTTCTGATCTTTGGTGAGTTAGCAGCCTGTACTCTTACACTGCTCTCCTATTTCAAGTTTTCTTCATTAGATTGAGAAGAATCTGGATCTGACCTCAGGGGCAGCTGGAGTTAAGTGAAGACAAGGGAACTGCTGCCAAGGAGAGGCCATCAAGAGAAGCCAGCATGGGAGAGGTTAGGGCAGGGTGGAGCTTTTTCAAAACCCTCTAATTGTGCTTCTGCATTTAAACATGTTGAAAGTGCTGCTCAGGACAGAGTATTGCAAACAACACACATTTTCCTTAGGGTTCACTGATCTCAGTACAGCTAACATAGGTATTTTGGATATTTTTAACCTCTGTCTTTTCAGGCATTGAAATAGAAATATACTGTAACATCTGCAAAAACAGTCACTCAAAGCAAGTGAAAAAGTGCTACTTCAAACTATCTCCCAGATAAAATGCAAATGATTGAAAATATGAAGCTCTTCACAGGTAGTTGGCTGTGAATCCTCATTTCCTGCCTATAGTTCTGAACGTTGCATTCTGGATAAATTTAACATTTTTTCCTATTTTAGTCTTCTTTCAATGACAATACTTAAATTATCACGTAGTAAACATCAAGAATCATGGCTACTCCTTTGGCATTTTTATGTTTATTGTGTATTAATAAAATTATTACAATGAAAATAAGTTTTAAAAAATCTCTAAAGTACGTGAAAAAGTAACAATAGTAATCCACAAATGAATGATTTGTTTGTTTGTTTACTTTTTAAAAACATGACCATTGGCAACTCTTTCTCTGTTTATGTGTTTGTGCCCTGACTTTCCAGGATACAGCCTCTTCGTGGAAATGATATTTCCTCTTCTCCGTCTGCTGCACTTGGCACACAATGGAGTCTCATTACTCAACAGAGACTGTATGTGCCATGAAAAATAAATAATTAAACTCCAGCTATTTCAGTAGGTAAATACTGCCTTTCTCACCCCAGTGCATAAAGCAGCCAGTGTTCCACACCTGGCAGTGATCTCCCCTGGGAGTTCAGCTTCCTTGAAGTCCTCTGGCATGAAATCTTACAGTGCTTGCACTGTGACACACACACACGTGTGTGTGTGTGTGTGTTTGTCACCCCCAGGGCTCTCCTGGGGCACAGGGAGGGATCAGCTGGGACAGGAGTGCCCACCACCCGCTCCAGCTGCTGGGTTGGAGACAAAGGTGGAGGAAGTTTACAGTGAAAATACTTTAGTATGTTTGTACATGTGTACGTCCTCCAGCACCTTTTAGAGCTGTAGCTTCTACATGTGCTAGGCAGATGTTCAGTCATGTTTTCCTCTATTTCAGCAAAGATTGGCTTTATGATAGCTGGCATGGTACATGGCCTGGGAGTTTCACACAAACACTGGAGAAGGATGAAATGCTGTTTAGCTTCCACCAAAAGAGAGAAGAAATGCACACTTGCCTCCCTGAGATTCTCCAGCTCCACAATTCTGAGGGCAGCGCTGCACTGGCAATTCCTGGCAACCGTGGGTAAGAGCAGAATTTGGGGGGGCAGTGGGGCCCACCGCTGTCTGATCAGAGCTGATCAAGTTTTGCTGTTGTGTCTGGATTCAGCAGCTTCTTGTCATCTGTAATTTACTGTGTTTTCCCCCGAAAATATATATTCTCTCACCCTGGGGAGGTATGAGGAAATCTCTGGGTTTTCTCTTCAGCATACGCTGTAGCTTCTGTGCCGAGTACTTTTGGTGTTTGAGTAATGATGCAAAAAAGGACAACCCCTCAATTTGGATGTAATTTCTAAATCACTCCCTCAGAAGTTTCAAGTGAAAGCTGATGGAGGGACAGGGTATGTCAATCAGATCACGTGGCTCTGACTTGTGTAATGAGCGAAGCTTAATCCCTGCTAATGCCCGACAAGCATTGTCGAGACAGGGTTATACAAGCACCTGGAACTGCTGCCAGGTACAGCCTTTGGGTGCCCATGTGCAGCTGGAGGAGTGTGTTATCAGCAGGGCAAGGCCCCAGGACAGGCTGGAGCCAGCACTCCCGGGCAGAGCCGGGTGGCAGTCAGCGCTGTGGGGACAGTGCTGGTGGCAGCTCTCAGGTGCCTTGGCAGCACCCCCTGTGCCCGAGCTGCCGCTCACCTCTGCCGTGCGTGGCTGAGCACGCTTTGGCAAGGACGGCTGCCACCTGGTCCTTTGCAATGAGGACATGGCTTCCAGATTTTTAAACATAAGGGAGGTGAATCCAGAAGGCTGATAGCAAAACAGTGATGAAGACTCATTGCTACAGTGACCAGACACATAGAGGATGCAGAGAAAAGCAACTTCACATTATTTGTGTCAGAAATGTACCTGCTGTAAGTTAAAAGAGTTCCAAAGATGCTGTGATCTATAGCAGCCACCTAAGGCAAACCAGAATCCTCTTTTCACAAGCAATATATCTGTTTGTATGAAGAGGGGGAAATATTACAAGTCTTACGATGTTCTTTCCTGCCAAGGAAAAATCTGAAGCATTAAATGTGCAGAGTGACTTGGTGAATCAAAGCTGGGCAATGGCTTTAAATGTGCCACGTGTTCCTTGCTGGAGCTCTGTTGCTGACAGCTGATGGCAGTTTGCTGCTGGCTCCAGACAGTGGAAAAATCAGCCTCAATGACAGTGAAGGAAAAGGAGAAAAACCCTCCCCTTCCTTAAAACTGGACTGAGGAAAGGGACCCTTAGCGTGGTGGGTTGAAACGTGATCCATGTGTGCAAATCCCACACAGAAAGGATGCCAAATCTGCAGTGATTCTTTGACATTTCAGTTGAGAAAGAGAACAAATGTGCTCTGTACTCATCTTTTCTTTTTGAAACAAAAACAATTAAATTAACTTTGAAACAAGGGCTTTGATTACTATCTCTCTGGTGTCATCTTGACATTGATGTAATTCTGTAGACTGGTGGCATCACTGTTGATTTGCACTGGTGTAAGAACAATCGGGCTCTGTGTTTTCCAGGCAGTGAAGCTGCTTATGTTTTATGTAAAGAAAGAAACTCAAACAACTTTAAGGGGAAATAAATTAACCAAGAAATTCAGAAGGAGCCAAAAGCAATAGGAGTTCAGATACAGCTACAATATTCCAACTTGTATTGCTAGTTTGAAAAAAATACCCAGCCTAATTAAGGAGGTCTTGACTTCACTATAAATGTGTATGCTGATCTCTCTTGTTTTTGGGTTCTAATTGACATCCAAAGGGGAGCAATTTAATAAGTTTGTGCAATTTTATTTATTTTAGTATATGTACTGTACTTTACTGCCTTTGTTTGAGATCATTGAATGAATGTAAGCTTCCCTTCCCCTTCAAATAATGTTATGCAACATGAGAACAAATCAACTGTAAGGATTAAAATTATAATTGACCTGCTGTGAAAGTAGGAAAGTTCTACCCAGCAGAGCCTGAGTTGAAATTCTAGCTGCTTCTGAGTGAAGAGGAGTTTACCTTTGTGTATGACCGAGGATTCTGCTAATGATGATGTCTGGCAGGCACAGAGATTTATATAGATATACTTATTTATTTATTTTCACACAGTGAAGCACAATCAGGACTTTCAGTATTCAGCTTTAATGCTCATTTTTTTGCTATAGTTGCTATTATGCTCTCACTTTGAGGATGTCAAAGTCCTGAAAAGAGCAGATATTTTGCTTTAGGTACAGTAGAGTTTACAAACACTATGCTTGGGGTGAGAGAAGAGGCTTTGTGTGTATCAAGGAAATCTGGTGTATGAAGAGAGCGGAGCTGGGCCCAGGACTGATGCAACTGACCTTGCCAACAAGGGAGATGAGCCGCAGTATTCTTCACTATAGTCACAGGATTACAGGACAGCAGCTCATGAGTGGAGTTTTAGGGAATATTTTTATATTAAAATAATGAAGAGAAATAAACCCACAAAAATTTGAAACCACTTAAACCTGAATCTGGGTATATTTCACATTTCTGTATTGGGAAAAACCCAGTTCTGATGACTATGTGCAACACATTCTGTTCAGTGCCATTTCCATTCAGTCTTTACTACTAACACACAGTATAGGCCACTAAATGCCCATGAATATATTCGATGGACTATGGATAATAACGATGTGATTAAAGTTTTTAGAACAAGGCCATGGCAGTTTTCCATAGCTCTGACATTTACCTAATAAGCCCCAACTCGCTGACTGCTTTAGTAAATGATACATGACTTCTCTTGTAAACCTGGCATGGGGTTACATTAAATATTGCCTTGTATTTAACAATGTGCTACTTTCCTGCCCTACTCTCATAAGTCTAGTAGGAGTTGTGGCCTTAATTTAGCTTGGGTGGAACTGTAGGTTGGACTTGTTGTTCCAGGGAGGTAATTGCTTCTCTACATAAATGAATTATCCTTTTCATTACAGTGCCCATGGAAAGTTGTGTGTAATTTCCACACACTTGGCAGTGTAGCTGTGGCATTCCTTTAACATGTTGTGCATGTGCTCACTGTGCTGGTTTTGTCCCCGGTGCCACAGCTTTGCTGCAGGGTGAGATGTGTGACAAGCTGGCCTTTAGAGGGATGCTGGCTCTGCCTCACTGCTGGCCTCCCCTACAATGGTAATCATGTGACAGGGGATGAGCACTGCCTGAGAATGGTAAGTCCAAGGCCTTCCTGACAGGCTGACTGGGATAGCAGCTCTGCAGAGGGCCATGGAAACTCAGCAAGCAATAGCTGTGGCACCAGCTCTGGTAGTGGGGAGGCAAATGAGGGCAAAGGCTGTGAGCCTGAGTCCTGCTGTAAATGAGGGAGCTGCCTGAGAGGCAGAGCCTGGCTGGGATGTACCACCAAACTGGTGCAGTGCAAAGCCACCACCCAGCTGCTGCAGTAAGAGAGGGAAAGAAAATAGAGCTGGCAGAGGCGCCAGAAGCTGAACTTCGTGACCTCCTACCAGATGGAGTTACACCAGCAATTAATTTGGTGCAATTACTTCCACACAACTGCGCTGGAAATTATTGCAAGATAGATCAACTCATTAACAATAAGAAAACAACATTGCAAAACTCCAGTCACCTTCTTCCAAGTGTTATGCACTCACTTTCCACTGAAAGTAATGAAAATAATGCAAATAGGATGCCTGGATTCCTGGCGGATCACTGCATTGAGTAATTGGTGTACAACTCCTGGATGTGCATGCTCAGAAGTAAACACAGGGATGACGGGAGAGAGATGACCTAGACTGAAAACAGTTCTTGTGCTTCCATTTTCCCCAAACCTACTGCTGGCAATATCTTGCTGTTTCTCTTGGCAAAAATCTCCAGCTTCTGCTCAGGGCCTGCTGTTGCTACAAGAACTTCAACTTTAATATGGAAACCTATATGTTTTCTGATTAATATTTCCATCAAGCTTAGTTGTGGATAAACATTGTGTAACATTAGCATTCATCAATGGACTTGCACAATCCCCTTGAAAAAACATTGAAAAATATTTCAAAAACCTGCTTTCAGTCTAGAATTAATTTACAGCCACAGAAACGATCTTCTATGTAAAAGAGAATAACTTTCCCCTCTTTCACAGATTGATGAGTGATTCACAAGTCAATAATTTACTTTTCAGTGCATTATTGCCTGATTAGTCAAGTGCTGATGCAATTAAACTTAATGATCATACTGAGTAGGTGTCAGTTTAGATTGACATTTAAAAAGAACAGGTCATTAGTATTTTTGTAAAACAGAACCTTTCTTTGTTTTTACCATCCTCTTTCTGTATTTTCATTGCTACCAGTCACCACTTCAGATAAGACTGCACTGTTCTCATTTGGAGCTGGTCTCTAATTACAAATCACAGATCAGCTACTGAAAAAGCATGTAAAGTTTATGAAATATCAGTTCAGATGTTGCTCCAAATAGAGAAGAGATTATGCAAGTTACTTTTCCCAAGGTGAATTGCAGACATGCAGGAAGGGCTCAGTTTCTGTTGGCAAGAGGGCCTGACTGCCTGCTAGACCTCAGCCTCTGGAAGACTGGCAGGAGATTCCATCCTGAGAGGTGCTAAGCTCCTGCTGCTGCTGCCAGGAGAGTAAAGAAGGCACAGGACATCCCATGTGACATGGGAAACTTGAGGAGCAGCACAACACATAGACCAGGTTGTTTCCAATGAAAGGAATCTTCTGTATGTAAACAAACTTTTGTAGCAAAGTGTTGAGTCCAGGAAATAATTTCTGGTGAGGACAATAAGCTTTCCTTCTGAGAAGAGTGCAATTACTTCTCTATTGTTCTCATAGTTCCTCTTCAATTTAGTCTTGGCTGTGTCTCCAGTAAGAAAGTACTACTTAGAACATAAAGGAATTTGAGAGAATACACAGAGGAAAACAAAACAAAACCAAGATGTCATTTTACATTTTATTTCAAAAAGTGAATTTAGCAGATGAGAACGATGAGAACATGTTAATAGCCATATGTTTTTGCTTTCAAAGGGACAATTAGTAGTGAAATAAGCAATGGAGGACTGTGGTAGGAACTGCAAGGAAAGAAAAATCCCTGCAAGTTAGAAAACAACAGGGTCTAACAGTAGAGCACCTGTTGGTTTATGCTTTCTATATTTGTTCACTCTCTTCAAAATATTTAACACTATAACCACGATTTGTGTATTTCCATGAGAGAAAACTAAAATATTTCTGTTCCTACTTCTTTGACAGCTCAAGCTGAAAAGACACTTGGGATGGAACCCAAAATACAATCTGTTTCAGGTTGCAGGGACTGTGCCAACATCCTGCAGTGCTGAAGAAATCACAGTCATACATTTATTCTGTTTTTTGGTTTCTTTTTAAACTTAATTTTGATATGAACAAGACTTATGAGACATAACTGTGCCATCGTGCCCCAAGTGAGGACATTTTAAAAGCCAATGGCCAGTTTGAGACAAGTTTCACACGTGGTTACTGTTCACAAGAGAAATAAAATTCTGGCACATTTCAGGAAAAGGAGATCGGGTGGCCCTGTTAAGGTTTCCACCAAGAAAAAGAGACTGCCACCAAAATTCATGCACTTTATGTGCAAGAGCCACTTTGTCCACACAGATGATACAGCTTAAGCTCTCACCCATTTAGGCAGTGAGTTTAAGTACCATGAGACAGAAATGGATAAGAAACCTGTTTTTGTCCCTGCCTGTGCTCCCAGAAGTATGTGTTAGTCTAGACATGGCAGCAGGAAGGCAGTTAAAGTTCTGTGTGTCTAAGATAATCCTGCTTTTGTGTGATGTGTAATGCAACCATGTGCTTTTCAGGTATTTAAGTTGATGTTAAGCTTCTGAGGTGAGAAGAAATGCATTTCAGTACTGTCATTGCTCTCATAAGGTTTCCAAGTGTGTGTAAGCAAATTCCTGTGGTTGAAGCCCCTTATTCCATTTTTTCTGAGTATTCATGTAGTATTTATAATTTTTTTTTGTGACTGGGAGGAAAATGATGAGACATTTTTAGCTATTTTACCCAAACTAAGTCCACAAATTTGTTTGGGATTTTTATCATATTTTGCTTTTATTATTATACACAGAATATTGTATAATTGGATCTCTCTGATAATTTTAAGCTTTGTGTTCTGCTTTTTTTCAGATCAATGATGTGTCTATGTGGCCAAAAGGGAAACAGTCCTTCTTCATCTGAAGTGAAGCATGACCTGAAGGATGTATCTCACATACCCACGGTTCTCAAGGTCCAGGAATGCACTGACTCAAGAGGGGAAGCTGAACCTGAAGTCATGGTCACATAGAGTAGGACTGCACACTAGATGTGGCTTTCTCTCGTCATATGCCTTAAAACTTTTTTAATAATAAGTGGTTTTCAGGCTGGCACTTAGCTTCCCATTGGCTTGAACTCCTAAGAACTACGAGGTAATGGGAAGCTAGCTGTCTCATTAATTAAAATGGAAAAAGAACTTTCAGTGAGCATTTTCCTGGAAGTGGGGTCCATTTGTGTCTGACTAGCTGTTTTATAAAAAGTGCTAAAGTGAGATTAGAACTTTAAAAACTATTTTAAAAATAGTATGTGAAGCTTAATGGCTAAATAGCTATGATTGTAATTAAATAGTAGAAAGGCAGATTTGGTTTTGGCTGTAAAACCAATATTAGAACAAGGTACAAACTAATTTGCAGTGTCCTACAGCAACAATTAGTGTCCTAAAGGATGTGACTTTTCATTAGGATGACTAGGAGGATCTGACAGGTGGCTGAATCATGCTCACTGTAGTCACGCTGAACTTCATCTACATGCACCCACAGTATTTATTGCTCAGTCAAATTCTTCCTTTTATAATTCTGGATTGCCACATTTGCAATTACATTGCATCCGGCAGAGAGCTCTGAGATCTGTAATTACCAAACAAGTCCACAGCAGTCACACAGCAACAGAGGTGACACTCATGTACTCACGAGTGTAAAATCAAAGCACTGCACCTCCCACTTGCCCATGACTGAATTGAGAGGTGTTTACTGCACAGTTTATTCTGTGAAGGACCCTCCCAGCATAATGATACACAACTGAAAAATGAGAGCGGGAAATAGGCGCAGTTCATACAAGCCGAACAGTGCAGAACTGAGTTGTTCTGGAACTTTACATTCTTTGCAATACCTCCAGTGGCTGTGAGAAAAAAGAGGATGTGCAGAGCCCAGATGTATACACATCTGCAAGGATCCTGGCACACTAGAAAGAATCAGGAATTGGCTAGGCCATGTACAGGGGTCAGAAGACTTGTGTATGTACATCACCGTGTTGTAGGCAGCGAGTGCTTCCCAGAGGACTCAGGCTATAAGATGGGATGTTTGTAAACAATCACAGTGGAAGGAATAACCAATGCAACTAACAACTGGAGATGCGGGAGTGTCCACATACATCCCACCTATGGGACCATCTGAAAGCACGAGAAACATTGCATTGCTTCGCCTCATCTGTCTTTCTGACCCAGTCCAAAGCCGAGTAACAGAGTTGTCCATGGGGCCTGCCCTGGCTGTGGCGCAGTCTCCAGATGAGCTGCACGTTGACATTCCAGCTCTTCTGCAGTACAGCTTCCCCTTCCAAGCAGTTCTTTCTGCTCTCTAGAGGCCACTTTAGCCGGCCGAGATCTGTGCCTCTAAATCTGGTGAAAGAGGGATCCCCGTCACCGGGGCAGTTTGTTTCCCCGTTTTTCGTGGTGTCTTTAGCAGCGCGTCTACAGCCAAGGAGAAGCTCGGGGCAGGGGCGGGGGTCCGCACTCGGCAGCCCCGGTCCTGACCTGCTTTACCAGGCAGGCCTGATGTGAGGGATGGCGCCGGCCCGTCCCTTTCAGGGAAACCTGAATTTCTGCTGGATTAAGGCGGTTGTGTAACCGCAGCCCAGCTGACTCCATTGTCTCCGCACAATGTAGTTATCAGCGTGAAGTGAGCGCCGAGCACGGCGCTGCCCCAGGGCAGGGACGCGCCGAGGGCCGCTCCCCGCTCCCCGCCCCCCAGCCCGGGGAAGCGGCCGGGGGCTCAGCTCCCCGCCCGGCGGGCACTTCACACCTGCAATCGCCGCTCCGCAGCCGCCCGTACACACGTGCATTTAAGCACCCGGTCATGGGCTCGGGCTCCGGTGGTCACACGCAGGGCCAGCGCGGGAGGGCACGTGTGCGGGGCGGAGAGGGAAGGCCGGCCAGCGGCTGACGGCACTGCGGGGAAGGCGCGGGTGAGAGGCCGCGCCAGCCCCCGTCGGAACCGGGTGAGTGAGCGGGGGACTGCTCCCCTCTCCGGGGCGGAAGCCCGACTGCCAGGGCACTCGGCGGAGGATCTAGGGGCGAAGCCGTTTGCGCAAACCCCTAAACCCAGCGGAGCCGCTTGCAGTGCAGGGGACGGGTGATCCTGGGCAGCGGAGACCAAGCTCCCGGGCGGGACCGTACCGTGTGGAGCCGCGGCCGCGCTCTGTTGCCGTGACAACCGCGC
>VXBU01018423.1:945643-957187 GCA_013400315.1 Bombycilla garrulus | reverse complement strand
GGCCGCCCCCCGCCGGCCGTGCCCGCTGCCGGGGCGCGACTGACACCGCCGGCCGGGGCAGACACAGCCCGGCTCCGCGGGGACGGCGGCACAGCACCTCGGCCCTGTCAGACCTCGCTGAGGCAGCAGGGAAGATGAAGCCGGAACGAGGTAAACGGCTTATCAGTACATTTCTTTTTGCTTGTTTTGTCTGTAGGAGTAGAAGTAGCCCGGTGTTTTGTTTCGATGTTATCGCTCTATTTCCTTATCCGCTCCCCTGTCATTTGGGGGGCTGGGAAAGAATCCAGGTACTCGGGTTCAACTCGGGAAATGCCAGTGGGAGTGGGATGCGGAAGGTGCCCCGCGAAGGGGGGTTACAGCCCCGTGTCCTGCCTGCCCTTCGGCTTTCCATTGTCTCGGCTGGATGGAAGGGAGACAAACGCCGTAGCGAAGTGCTTTTGCTGTGGGAATGCTGCAGTTCGTGTGTCAGACACAGTCGGCTCGCTAGCACAGTCCTGCAGTGCTGAGGCGAGAGTCGGTCAAAGGCAAATCGAGCATCGACAGACAAAGCCAGCAGATGGACAGAAATGTCAAAATATTGCTTAAAAGCACCCTGAAAATAACCATAACTTACATCTGTGTTGTTTTATAAACTGACAGTGTTTTTTTTCCCGGTTATAATGGCGATATTTCATAACAAGCACGGTTAAATATAAATTTTTCACGATTATTTGGTTTACATCTTATCGGATTACTGGCGTCTGGTTTTACAGAAAAATCAAGACGGCAGTCTACGTATATGTTTATAACACTTGAGCTCTTTTGCCGTATAGCAACAGCTGCTGATGCCCCTAGAGTTGGAAATATGTCATGACTTCTATTTTGATCCACAGGAGCAGTGATTATTTGATCGTGTTAAAGCAAGATATTTTTTAAGAGAATCTTATGAGTGCTCATTGTAGTATTCCGTATATTAATTGAAAAACATAACCCGTGTTTCCTAAAGTTTTGATGATTCTGTTGATTATCTGGTTGCTTTCAGTTTAAAAACATGTTCTCTTATAATCACTTTGGTGTTTTGAGAAACACTTTTATATAGTTCAGATATTCATGTACTAAATGCTAACACTTACATGACATGCACGTCTTAATTAGGTTTGTTAATGACATGTTTGCTAATAGCGACACTGCATACATGACCACTCTCAGGTGGATTTCTTGTCTGTATGTGCTGCAAGGATTATATGGTGTGATGATAGCACAGGTAGTACAGAAACAATCATAAATTAATGAGGCTTAAGTACTCTGGTTTTGAAATGGGCCTTTTTTATTGCTTTCCTCCTTGTTTCTTAACTGCTTAAACCTTCACACCATCTACTGCAGCAAGTCTGGTTGTTTTTAGAATCTTTAGATTTTAGTACCAGACCCTAAAGTTTGAAAACTGCTTACTGTCAGGGTGAAATTCTATTTCAAAATAGCCAGGTAGAACTCAAGTCAATATTTGCAGCTTTAAAATGTTCTGCTGTAGCAGACCTTTTTGTGTATTCCTTTCTTTAATTTTTAGGCAGAAGGAGTTGAAACACTGGAAACATTTTCAGTTGCTGTATGATAAGTGATCAGATGCCTTTTGTTAACCAATCTGGTGTAGAAGGAACCAAATTTGTACAGAAAGCCAGTTGTTACGTTGCTGGGGTATTTTTTGTGGTTTTGTTTTCTTTTCCCAAGCTTAGAGATAATTAATGGAGATTCTTATGCACAATAAAGTGTTTACCACAAACTGGGCAAAACACTTCAGAAGTTATGTCTTGAAATTATTCTAAGATAATTAACAAGTATTGAAATAAATCATGGATCTTGCCAAACGTGGGAGGGTATCTCCAGCCATTTTAGTGGATTCTTAACTGTGTGCTAACATAATAGAGCAATACCATGCACAAAGGGGGTTGTGAGAGTGCTGCCTAAATGCCACATGCAACCCACAGAGGCTCTTAGGAGGCACAAATCGTGCAAATGTTTACATGTGCTGCTTTCTGCATAGCAGCTGTACCACAGGACACAAGCAG
The DNA here is from genome assembly GCA_013400315.1 of Bombycilla garrulus. Taxonomy (NCBI): domain Eukaryota; kingdom Metazoa; phylum Chordata; class Aves; order Passeriformes; family Bombycillidae; genus Bombycilla; species Bombycilla garrulus. Next base: position 955,145 of record VXBU01018423.1, on the reverse strand, counting down.
TCAAGTGTGCAGTCACCTGCTTCCAATCGTCGCAAATTAATAGCAAAGGGCAGATGAGAAGCAGACCACTCAGCTTGCCACAGGTTTCACTTCTCTACAGAGCCTCAAAATCCTGAGAAGACTGTAAGTTCACACGCCAAGTAAAGCATAAAGAAGCAGACTTTAAACAGGCTTGCAATGTGTTGGCTTTTTTTGTTGTTGTTTTTCTTACAAATAATTATATCAGAGTCAGTTTGGAGCAGAGGGATGCACTTCTTGTTAGAATTTAACTCAGCACTGCACTGAAGATTGTAATGCCCAGGCACACTGGGAGAGGTATGGTTTAGCCCTTGCTGAACTACCAGTAAGGTTCTTATTATCCCCAGTAAAGATGGATGATGCAGAAGAAAGAGGAGATCTAAATGTGCAACTATTTTTATCAGTGGGAAGTGTTACAGAATGTTTAAATTTAAGGAGGTGGGAGGGATGGATAGAAATGAAGAAAACATGGGAATTTGGCCCTAAGGTACTTACCTCCCTCTGTAGGAGGGGAAAGTTGGAAAATTGTACATAGAGGTATGTAAAATGTGAGAGCAGTATGGAAGGGAATATGGAGCTCTGCAGAGCAAACCTGCAGAGCAGTTTTGTGGGTGAGGGAGAGCAGGAAGTGTGCTTTGAGAGGGCAGGTAAAAATGTAGACTTACTCCTTTGCCATGCAAAGGCACGGGGCATTCCCAGGATGTATCTCATGGGCATCAGTCAGGACGTGGCTGTCAGGTGGGGTGTGAATGTGCAAGGACAGCGCCTGCTCTGAGCACATTCTCAGAACTATCTGTACTGGGTCTAGGGAATGCAGTAACTCAAATACTGATTGCTGCTACTCAGCTTTACCTTCCCTGTGCTGCTATTCTTAAAGTGAAGTGTTGAAGCATCTTAAAAATACAGCGGTCATGTTTCTTCAGCTGAGGCTTCACTGGTGCCAGGAAGAAGAATTATTTATCTCCCTTTCTTACATACAGTGTTTTTGGAGTGATGTTAGAGTTTGGGGTTAGTTTTGGTTGTGGTTTGTTGTGGTTTTTTTTTGTTTCTTTCTGCAGTAACAACATATCAGGTTACCTGGCTTTGATCCATGATATCATCACGATTTGGTTTCTGCAGTACAGCTGCCTAGTCAGCTGCTTTGCACTGCATGTTTGGACTGCTGTTTCCTTTCTCAAGTACAGAGCTTTGCTCTTGCTTCTATTGAACTTCGTTCTAATGACTTCTGGTCGCTTCGGCAGTTTATTGAGTTTGGAAGACAGAGCAAGACTTTGTAGCAGAGTGCTTGCAAAGTTTTCCAGCTCAGCTTTGTTCATAAACTGTATAAACACACTGTTTCACCATCCGCATTAATGAAAACATTGCATAATGTCAGGGTGATAGCTTGCTGCCAAACTCAGAAGGTTTGTTATGTACTCTTAGAATACGCTTGGTGCATGACTGGAAAAAATCTTGTGGTTTAGATGAATCTACAGTATAATATTTTACTGTGGAAATGTCACACAACATCAAAAGTTTTGCTATAGTCTAAATAGCTGGGAGTTATTGCTCCTTCCTCCTCCCTCCCCCTCACTGCATGAATGATCAGTCTAAGGAGGAGGATAGGCTTGTTTGTCTCTAAATGCGTGCTGGCTGGTTTTTATCACCTTATTCTAGTCTTTTCTTACTTTTTATTGGCTTGTTTTGTTTTTTTCCTCTATGTGTGTTTGCTGTGTAGAGACTAGTTTGTTTTCACTTACAAATTAAACAAAAAGCAGTCCTCTCTTACTTTCTGAAGCATTAGTTCCCTCCTTGAGATTATCCTAATTTACAGAAATGACTTTCTGTCTACAAGAGAGGAACAAGCAGTCTGAAGATTGCTCTTTGTCTTCTCCTTCCTTCTTTGCAAGTCAAACTCGGATGTGTGCCTCTGGGTCTGTTTGTAGTAACTGGGTTAAGGAACTTCTGCCACATTACTTGGTGGGTTGGTGTGAAAAGAGGTAACTCTTTGTTCAGCAAAAGTGTGTTTACTACCTTCTATGGGAAACATAGCTGAGGCATTTTGGGATGTATCTGTGGGGAAAGCTGGAGGAGAGATTAATGAGCAGTTGATGGAATTTAGATTCTTAGGAGGAAGGATGAGGAGGCATGGGACTGGGGGAAGTGAGCTGAACCAGTGTGTTCAGTTGTGGAGTTGGTTGTTAATTTAGGAGATGAGGGTAAGGCCCTTGTTTTTATAAGCATAAAATATGCCCTATATTAACTGGGGAAGATGCTATGGAAAACTTTTTAGCAAAGATGATATGCTAGAGGGCATGCAGATTAGGAAGTGAAAATATATATTGAAAGAGAATGAGTGCTGTTTTAGTGTCTTATATTGAACTGTGATACAGACAACTTTAATTTTGTGGTATCTTCTCAGTGAAATGTCACAAAGCACTTAAACTTTTCCATGGCAGAATGATGTAGCCAGTCAACAAAGTAATAAACTGGAAATGAGCTGCTTCCTGCTCAGTGGAGTTGTCACTCCAAAGGCGTTTGGGCAATGCTTGGGGCTGGGTTGCCACAGGTAAGTGCAGGTTGGGTGCTAATGAGCCGGGGGTGACGCTGTGCCTGCCCCAGGAAGCCCTGCGGGTGAGCAGGCTCTTCGTGGCGTGTGCCCAGGGAGCCTGCTCCTCCTGCCTGGGTTGCTTTCAAATAAAACCACCTTATTCTCGAACAGAAAGAAAACCTAAAACTGTTCAGGGTAAAAATCCCCACCAACCCAACCAAACTGACAGGTACTGCACTCAGATTCCCTTTGTGAGGCATGAAGCACCCAGTTCTAATCTTTGGGGAGAGCAGATTTGTCCTGATAACAGATAATATATAGAGGCAGGATATGAGTGAACAGGAACAAAAGCCTTTCCTTTTTAATTGAGGGTGGAGTCTAGATGCTTTCAATGCAGCTCTGTCCTTGCACCTGAAAAATGGCAATATAAGCTCTCTTTTTATTAAATTTCTACCTCAAACATTTAACTTGGAAGAATTCTTAGCTTTTAGATGCTTAACTTTTTAAAAATATTAGGCACCAAAATCTTTAAAGTATGTTAATTTGTAGAATGGAAAATCTCAGGTTTTAATTTGAAATGGCAGCTTATGTTACAGTTTTCTTACCTGTTCTGCAATTTGTACCTAGCTATTGACAGCAAGGCAAGTCTTCCTATTGTAAAAATATTTCCTGGGTTGGAAGGGTGCTTTTATCATTGTTCAGCAGTGAGAGTTCTTCATGGCATACCTGTTTCTCAGAGAGAACCATCCTGGTAACAACTTTGCCATTTTTTGGTAGTTTGCTTGGTGTTGTCCATGTCAGCTGCCTTTAGCTGTTGCTAAAACAGATGCTGCTGGAGTGGCATTTAGGTGGATATTTTGGGGACTGTGGATATGCCAAGCCCATAGGCTTGGAGTGTATAAACTGACCCTTCTGACCATATTCTTTACTTGCTGAGGTGAGAAACTTCAGCATGCCAGATCAGATCCCTGGGGTGAAACATACTAGGTTGGACTTTGTTGTTAAGGGCAGTGTTGACACTATTATTGGATCTGAGGTCTGCCAGCTTCTAAATGTTTTTTAAAAATAAGCTAACATTTATAAATACAGATTCTCATGAGAGATGAGTTTGCTGCCAAATGAAATTCTGCTTATTAAAATTAGAAGTCTTCTGTGAAAACAGAGTAACTGATGAGAACAAACCAGCTATATGACATTTGTTAAAAGAACTTGCTGTCTGCTTCAGTGTTTGAAAAATGTTTCTTTGTTATTTTCACAAACTTCTACTAATAGCAGCTGTCTACTGGTGGAGAAATAGCCATAACCTTTTATCTTCTCAGCAATGAGTTTAAGGGTAACAGTCCAGCTATTCTTTTAGTCCATAACGTCTTGCAGTGTGTAAATATAGTGGTAGTTATATCTTCATTCCAATGTGATACTTGATAAATTATGGTTTTTAGATTTAAGGAAGTGTCTCACATCATTGTCTTCCAAGGAGGTGGTAAGTTGTTCAGTTTTTGCAGGTTATTTAAATTTAATGTTTAGACAGAAGCCAGTTTTTAATTTAAAATTATTTTAGAAGTGCATGTACAGTTGCACAGTTAACTTTGTGCTACCCAGTACTGAGACTCCATGTAAAAGTAGGCAATTAAAAATGAATGCAAATACAGAATAGTGCCTCTTGGACCTGAGTAGGTAGCTGGACTTTGGAAGGCTTCACTTGGCATTACCTACTCCTTTTTCTGCTGGTCTCATGCAGGGTGGCGTGACTATCGCTACAAGCACATGGCTGAAGCCATGTGAGTTATTCTTGCTCTGCAATCAGAAGTGTACTGAGATTAGAAGAGTGGTGTTTTTTTGTTTTGTTGGTTTTTTTTTTTTTTTTTAATAAAGACTGCTTGTAAACAGTATAATTGAGTTGTAAGTTATGAAAATTCTCCATCATTTAGAGTTAATCTGACCAAGTCAAAACCAACTCACTTGTACTAATATATCTCTATCCATGTTAAATGGACCTGACTAGTTCTTTGGCTAGTGATTTTTCATGTTACCTTTGGGACCAAAGCTGGTTCAAGTTGCGCTGAGAAATCTTCTAAGCAACTTTGTTTCTTCAAGAGCAATAAGAAGAGCTCTTCCCTGCCATACACATTTATTTTGGTTTGCCCACATTTCTTTACATGGGCAGGCATGCAATCTCTCTCTTTCCAGGTATGTAGTACCCAGTAACCATGGGGCAGTTAGGCTTCCCTCTTAGCAACCAATGCATTTCCCAAACCTGTTGGCTTTTTCTAAGGAAAAAAAACAAGTTGGATTTTCTTCTGAGGCATAAAAAAGGGAGAATATTTCTGAAGTAAGGACTCTGGTTGTACATGAGCAATGTCATCTGCTTTACATTACAGAAGTTAGTGATCTTTTTTCCATCAAGATTCCTGGGAACCAGGTTGGTAAGTCAGTCCGTTTTGGACAGGGAACTACTTTAGGGAGTCTATGAGCAGGTGGCTGCTTGTACTAGTTTAACCTCTTAATGGTGCTTGCTGTGTGTTCAGGGATTCCTTTTGCCCACTGATGAGCCTTCAGGATTTCTAGGACGTATTTCACACTTCCCTGTGCTGCAGCAAATCAAGCTTCTTTCTCAGGATGCTGTGCAAGTATCATCATCTTGTCATTCTGTATAATGGGGGCAACAAGAGAGAGAGAACTTCAGTAGCATTGAAGATGGCAAATATTATCCCATATCCTCAGTACAGTCAGCACCACAATGGGAGGTGGTAGAGTGGCAGCTTGTTTCTTCTGAAGGGCAAGGGAAGGAGAAGGAGAGGTGCAGGAAGAGCTGCTGTGGTCAGCACACTTTTTTTTCAGAGCAATGGGAAGCCCTTCTCCTCTGCCAGGTATTGTTCTCCTTGATTCCCTGCCAGGGCACCAGCCCAACAACGCAAGCGAAACAAACCGTGGCTCCAACTCACACTTCCAGGCAGGGTCAGCACGTTTGGTGAAAGGCTTTGTTTGCAGACTTGGGGGCAGAGAGGGTGTGTAAGAGCAGTATTGTGAGTAAATGTCTGTGATGGCTACTCGCCATAACTTCTGTGTTAACGGAGAGTTAAGTTTTGATATGTTGGGCTGATGCTTTTTTTAATGTGCAGTTTTCTGTAAAGTCACATTTACTGGTGCATTTACCCTGCATAGTAGATCTGAATCTTTAAAACTCATGAATCGTCAAAACTTCTATTTACTTTTCCTTTATTTTTAAAATTTTGATGAGGTAGGTGACTTTGAGGGTAGGGGAGAAGAGAATAGTTGCATCAAGAAGGGAAGAACTTAAGGAAATATTACAGTGATGTGGAATAGAAGAGGAGGAGTTTCCTATGAATAAGAACTGAACAGGGACAAAATTGAAGATCAGCATTGACTGGGAATGCAGTTAGGTCAAAGAGATTGATATCAACACTCATGCTGCTCTTTTCTTTGCTGTAAATGTCTTTAAAATTGAGCTTCAAGTATATTTTCTATGCAAGTTATCCCACTTCAGTTGCCTTTGAGTGAGAAATATGACTTCGCTTTGTTTTAATTTGAGGGGGAAACAGCTTCTTCCTTTTGAAGCACATGCTATTTGAATCGCCAGAGGGATTTTGTTTACCGTGGGGAAACCAAGAGAAACAAAGTATCTGGAGAGCTGGAATTGGAGAGGGGCCTGGGCAATGGTTGGTTCCATAGCTGTACTAGCAGCAGTGCTCACAGTGGAACTGCCTACACCGTGCTAATGCAGCAAGGTGTGGAGGACCCCTCTGAGGAGTCTGCTGGTAAGAAGTGGAGGAGTAAAGCCAAACAAATTTGGCTTTCACTTAGCTTTCACCTGGCTCATGCAGGTGAAACAGGAGGAATAGTTGATAATGATGTCAAACTGCTAGAATACACACCTGGCTCATCTTGCACCAAGCAGTTAATTCACTGTACTTAGGCCAGTCATACTGGCTGTTATTGTGCTGCCTTTGGATGTTTCCTACGAGAGCCTCACTGAATTAACAACTTGCTATGAGAAAGTATTTTGGATCCACTTGAGATAAAAGCTATGGTGCTTGATGTCCATTGTATGTTCTTTCATGCCATCCTCATGTTGAGAAGACATAGTGGCCTTTTATAAGTGTTTTGGGACACTTTGTAGGCTGGTGAAATTCATTCTTGTGTAGGTTTCTCATATGAGATTTGAGCAGCTTTGTTAGACACTGATTTTAATTTTATTTGGTTTTAATTTTTGTTTGTTTGATTTAAAAATCATGGTGGGACTGTGAGCATCTCATGCTTTCAACTTCTCTAGGCATACTGTAGACTCGTATGTAGCCTTTCTCAGTCACGAAATTTGAGTTTGAACACCAGTGAAAGGCGAATTCTACACGGAGTGTGAGTGGTATATCTAACCATCTCTTTAACATGCACTGCAAGCATCAAGAACTGACCTCAGCTTTGTTCTGAGGAACTGAGCATCTGTACTGGGAAAAAGGGAATAAGGCTGTCTGCATGACAGTTCTTGGCAGTTTGTGTTCTGCAAATTAATAACTCAATCCAAAGTGTTTGTTTCAAGGAAGGGATATGTTAATAGAAGTGTATTTTTATTTTTAGCTTGTCTCCATGACTTGGCTGTGTAAACATAAGGTGCTGTGGAGTCACTTAGGCTTTGCTCCTTAGAGGTCACATGCACACCTTGCTTTTCCTGCACCAAGCAGGGCTGGAATCTGAACTAGAGTGTTTTTCTGAACTGGCTCATTACTAGACATCCTGTGCTTTGGCATGGCCTTTCGAAGATTGAAGGTGAGTGTTTTTTTATAATTTAGGGATGATGCCAATTATGTCTATTGGCAAGTGCCTCTGAATTGATGTGTAATTCACTTGATATTGAGATAAACCATTCTGGCTCTAATTTCCTGTTGTATGGACTGTGTAGGACTGCTGACTACCAAAGTGTTGAGATAAAATCCATAATTATGAAGACCTCACCTTTTTTATTTTTATAAATGTTATTCTTTTTTGTGGCAGAAGGTGGGTTAAAATACAGTCTGGCTATCTTGATTATTGCTTGTTGTTTTGCACAGTGTTAGACCTGCGAGGATAGTAATAGTATTTGAAGTGCGGGTACTTTATGATGATGAAGGATGCAGCCTAGGATAAAGTCCTATTCATACCTCTGTGTGCTACCATATTCTCATGTAAAGTACTTTCTGCCTCTGGAATTTGTGGGAGCATAAGAGATCCAATAAATGAGTAATGTGCTTCAAGGTAGGTTTTGTTTTGGTAGAATTTCTAATGTTGCAGTTTATAAATTTAGCATGTTATTAGGCCATATGCATTCACTTCTGAGGTGTTTGTCCACATATAAGTGCAGAGCTCAACTCTGTATGCCTGCAGCTGGTTTAGGACTGTAAGGTTAAAAGCTGGAGTGTCAACAAGCTGTCCTACTTTAACTGTACTTGAAGAATATCTGGTGTAATAAGGATCTTTGCGGTCGCACTGCAATAGCCCAGTGTGGGGAGACTGCTCAGGAGCAGTGTGGTGGGTAGGTATGCCCATCATCTAGAGACAGCTGCTCATCACTAAAACATGGAAATTGACTCGTTGCTCCTTCCTCTTTGTTAGCAAAACTTCCAAACATAACATGTTTACTAATGTGATAAATATTCCTCTTACCCCTCCCATTTCTCCTGTAGATACTGAATAACTGTTTCATAGAAAATCATCTGAGTACTTTTCTCAAATGCTAAGTAGCTGCTTGATTAAGAAAACCTGAAATTGCTTTTTCAGACAACTGTGTAAACGATGGTGTTTTTGTAGAAGTAAATGTTCCATGAAGGAAAAATACTTGGAAAGCAAACAGGTAAAATATACCGGAAACTTAAATGTCAATGACTAATGAAACAGTATGCTTTGCATCTAACTCCCTGTAAGGCACTATCTGTATGTGAGATCTTTAAATGGCCAACTGCTAAAAGGTATCTGAGCTTCTTTGGATAAAATGTCTACTTAAATATCTTGTATAGACTGTGTTTTCTTGCAACCACAGCTAAATGATACTGGTATATGAAATGTGAGTTGGGGAAAGTAGTTTTGTGAAGTGGCATGTTTTCCATGCTCTTGAATGGGTTAGTGAGTGGTACTGGATTTTCAATGTGGTTGTGTCGTCTAGTTTGATCTGGACTTTTCATAGTGTCTAATTACAGAACAAGGGTTTTCATCTTGCTTTGTGATGTGGTTGGGCTGAGAGTGAGATAGGTTTTTTGCAGTGATTATGTTAATATGGTGACTGTCATCTGACTTTTAATACTTATAAATACGTCAGAAGTGGATGAAATTGTTTAACGTAGCCAGTACGTTGTTTAGACTACATCTAGAATAGTACACGCTGTTTTGAGACTACTCTCTGGAAACAAGCTCATAAATTAGTCCTCAAAAGTGTCCATTACAAATGCTGAAGTAAAAACTGCAATAGTGCAAAGGAGAGCTGGTGCGAGACCCTCCTCCCCGCTGTGCGCTCCAGGAGGGTCAGAGGAATGACGGGCCGAGCAGTGGAAAAACAGCAGCGGGAAGTTAGCTGGTGCTGGCTGGCAGGAGGACGGGCTGGCGGCTTTTTCCACTCCAGATGTAAATATTCATCACCTCATAGACTGCAGCTCGGGCCGTCTCTTCGGAGCGGTGCTGTGCGGGAACATTCCATGCGTGGTGCCAGCGCACAGGCACAGGGCAGCCGCTCGAGCTCGGAGCGTTTCGCTGGTGCGGGGAGCGCGGTGCCAGCGTGCCCCGGAGCGGGGACCCTGCCGTCCCTTGACATCCCCTCCGAGAGGGCCCCGGGACGGCGTTCGGGGCAGGGCGCTCCCGGCCCTCCCACGCGTGCGGGCGGTTCCGCCGGAGCCCCGTCCCGGTAACGCCGGTTCTGCCTCCCCAGCGCGGCGCGGTGCCGGTGGCTCGTGCAGCGCGGTCCGCCCCGCTCAC
>VXBU01018423.1:906942-944987 GCA_013400315.1 Bombycilla garrulus | reverse complement strand
CTCCAGCAGCAGGAAACTATTACAGTATTTTGATTTCTGCTAGGAACAATGCATGAAACATCAGCCCTTTGCCACTACTTGTTTGTCTTGGGGCAATTGAAGCTGATGCAAATATATCAGCTTTGGGCGCAATAAAAATATGTATTTTTAACTAGCATCTTACTGGTTGCTCAGCTGTATTGTATAAAAAGCTAATTAATATTATACCGAACTCAATGCCGAATTGCGGATTATCCATTGCTTTTTATACAAACTTTTTATCTCAAATGTAAATGTTGCTCTGACCAAGTACACAGAATGAATATATATGCATATATATATATTCATATTCATTCTGTGTACTTGGTCAGAGCAACATTTACATTTTAGTCTAGAGCTTGTTGATAGTTCTCTGAAAAGTACAAGAACTCTAATTAAAGGGAGCTTGCTAACGTTGGATGCCCACCTCCTGGCACAGGAGGAGGAATGATTCCACTAGTATACTCTTGTGTTTTGTGTGGGAATATTGGCTTTGAATCACTGAAGCATTGCTTTGTAAAGTAATAAGGAATTTTTGAGAGGACAAAGTGAAATTTCATAATTGCATAGATTAAATTTTAAATATGTTAGTCTGCCATTTTGCTACATGGAAAATTACCATATATTAGGGAAGAGGGAGGCAAACTAGATTCTTGGCTGAAATTCTGTTAAGCCTTTCAGTTTTGACCCTATGTAATATCTTATTATTTGGAGTACCAGAAGACTATTACAGCTTAATAACATGACTTATAATGTGGAAACTTCTAAATAGCTGAATTGTGCTGTGTGGCAGTTCAATTCTAAAACTATCAAAAATGTTCTTTTGTTTTATGCATTCAAAATTCCATAGTAGGCTCTGGTGTCCATTTAAAAGTATGCTGTCTTTTACAGAGCTTGAGAGTTGTAATGTCCTCATTTATCCTCCCAAATAAAATTTTAAAACAATTTTATAGGCCTGGCCACTCTCCCAGATTTTTTTTAGATGGGAAGCATATATTGTCTGTTTTGTAACTTTTTTACTTTTACAGGTTACTGTTTAACCACTTAAGGGCAGGCGTTGTAGGTGAAGGTTAATAGCATTGGAGAAAAGAGTTGAGGAGCTTCATGCTGCTCCACCATCATCAATTTCATCTCTCAGAGCTCCCTGCATTTCTCAGGAAGAAGTACAGTCTCTGCCTTTGGTCTGCTAGCCTTATGCCTCTCCCTCCACCCCACCCTCTCAATAATTTGGACTGCAAGTACTGAAACCTACTGAAGCTGGAGGTAGCCTTACTAGCTAGGAGGAGGATTTTGGGTGGTCAAACATGTTCTGACAAAGTTCCACAAGATAAATTACCCACCACTTAGATGACAATGAATGGTTTGTAACATCAAAGTTTTGGGAGATCAAGTAGCACAAAGAGAAAATGAATTAAAAAAAAAAAAAAAAAAAACCAAAAGCCTGCAGTAGAAGAGGTCAGATGTTATGAAAATAGTTTGCTCTGGGCTTTTTGTTTTGTTTTTTTTCTGTATTTCAGATAAAATAATGGAATTCTTAATCTATGTTCCTCACCTGAGGCCACTTCCTAACAAGTCCTATGCTTTTTTTTCCTGTGTGCTTTTTTAATTACCCTTATAGCTAGTTCTGTTCTAGCAGTGGTACTGCAGAAGTTTTCAGCTTGTAGGTATGATTGCTGACTTACATGATGTTGTAATAAAGATATAGGAATATCAGCTCCTACTTAACCTGCATACTATGATGTTTAATGTCTTGTCCATTAAAATAAAATTATTGAGTTCTTGAGTGTTTCTATCTCTTCTCCCTGTGAATGCTCTTTAAAAGCTTTATTATTATCATCAGTGCATTTGCACTCCTAGATTTGTTTCTCATTTTCTTGTTTTTCAGTTATTTTGGGGGAAAAAAAAATTGCGGCTCAGTGGCATTGGTAGTTGCCTTGGATGTAGGCAGAAAATGTGCTTAACAGTTCTTCGCCATGACTGTATTTATCTTGAGCTTAGTTATGCCATCAGTGTTCATGCACTTGTTGGAGTTGAACCAAGCCTCTCTAGTTGACCTGGCCTGATAGTCACAAAGTTGCTCTGGATGTATTTCTCCAAGCCTTCACATGTGAAGTCAAATATCTATAATGGAGAATTTTCCTGAACATGCTAAGAGGAAAACCTTTTCAGGCACTTTCAGACTGTTCAGTTGCATCATTCTCTTTAGAACCAGAAGTAATGAAACTGGGTTCTTGTTCTGGGTCTCTAAACCCTAGCATTCTATCAGATCTGTCCTATGCATGTGTGGTTGTATCTACCAAATTTCTCATCTTTTTAGTCTGAGAAGGCATCTCAGCTTGTGCTGTCTCTGAGCCATGTTCTGCTGCACTGAAACTGCTAGTGCATGCAAAAGGCTGCTGGTCTGCTTGTCATCATGAAAGACAGACCAGCCTGGAAAATGCTATCTTGTTATTGGGATGTGTGAATTAGTCTTCTGATGCTCTGTAACTCTATGTTCTACATAAGTAGTTTTCAAAATTTTTTTCCACTTTATAATTTTGGAGGATCTGAGTTTTGCTGGCTGTACCTGTGAACTGAGTGCTCTTAGCATATGTTAGGGTGTTAAATGACTGAAACAAGGACTTCCTGCTGAAGGCCTCTTCCTTGCCCCGAATAGTACTGATTTTTTTTTTTTTTCTTCTTGGCGAAGTAGTTTTAGGAACAGTAAAAGAAACAGATGCATTGTTCCCTTTTGTCACTGTACAGCCTCCCACTTTCTTCTAAGGGTGTGATGAGTGAGGAGCAACAAGACTGGCCTGCTTTCCTAGGATGAGACTCAGAGAGAGTCAGTATTTTTCTTTAGGTCATGCAGATTTAAATGAAGATAGCAGAGTCAAGATAAGGTAAAATGCTTTTAACTCCAAAATTCCAAGCTTGGAAATAGATAACTAAGTTTTTGTTTCCTTCATGTATACACCAAGTAGACAAACATATTTCATATCCTCTCAGAGGATAAAAGGCAGTATTTACTTGTTAGCACCACATGGTTGAATCAATGCTGTTTATCCTCTGAAATAAAATTACAAAACATATCTTTTGCAGTATCAAGAAGATGGGATAAAGAAGATTGGGGGATGCTGTGGAACTTGGGGAAGATGTATATGTGTAGTGTGTAGTGGAGTACTTACATGGGAGGGATACAGCCTGTCTTGGAGTTCAGCCACATCATTTACTGTCTGATGAAATTATTTTCAAATTGATGTCTAACAATAAAGCTGCTGCTTCTAGAGGTTGGTGTCTGCATAAGTGTTTGCTTTTTTCCGTGGTGAGAAAGGAGAATAGTGGCCAAGTTGGAGTAATGGTGGTCATCCTACCTGAAAGATAACTGAGCCCTCAGATGAATTTCTACATTAATTAGGAGATTTTCAAAAGGGTTGAAGGTGGGGAGCCTTAAATAGCTAGGACCAGTGCTAACAAGCAAGACTGTTGTTAAATAGTTAATAACAGATGGCTGAACTTCTGATGCAAATGATGAGACAGAACAAGAGAAGTTCTCTGCATCCTGACCCAGGGACTCCTCACTACTGCCATGGCAACTAACATGTTTTACTCTCCAGTTTTAGCAAAGTTTATGAAACTCAAGATAACTTGTTTGTTTTATAACTTTAAAATAAATTTTAAAAGGCAAAGCAAACCAGCTGGAGAAGGAGAAAAGGTAAACTAAGAGAAAGTGGATATGAATTCCTAGAGGCCTTATGTATCAAGTTCCTATAACATCTTTCTAAAAGATGTCTGAAGTACTGTATACTTTAAAATGCCTGGCAGTTAAAACATTAGTTTAATCTGAGCAGATCTCTGAATCCTTTCCATGTAACTTAGCGTGAAAATTGCCTTGTGCAACTTGAATGACATTGCAAAGGGGAAAGGGAGCAGGAGGTAGGAAGATCTGTGCGTTTGACCAGGGCATGGTGCAGGTGAGGAGGAGGCTGTAGTTGATGGGGTGGATGTGATTTCTCATCTGACATGTACAGCTGAGGTGCTGGCCTTGGGCTGTGTGAGCAGGGTGCTGGAAGCACCCCAAGTCCTCTTTTGTTTTTATAGTGAGGTTATTCTGTGGGTCCTGTACCTACTGTAGCTAAATTGAAACCAGAAGTGTCAATATCTCTTTTTAAGGTAGGACATCTGAAGAGTTGTTATAGACTAAACTCCATGGCACTAAAAGTACTGGAGGGTAAGATTTGATTTGGGAAGCCATGAACAAGAGCTGTGTCTATAACTGAGTCCAAGTCACTTCTCATACAGCATAAATAACCTGTTGTAAGTCTGTTTTATCAGTGCTGTTAAGAACGTGTAGTTTCCTCAGCTTTTGCTGTATTTGTGAGGTACATCTGTTTGTGGGTCTTGACTATAGCAGTGGCTTCTTTACAGAGTGAAGGAAGTCCTTCATGTAGTTGTGTACCAATTCTCTATATTCTCAGGCTGTGTTTCCTGACTGTTTTTGTTGCTGTGTCAGATGGATCAAGGACTTCTTCATCCTCCAGGTGTGTACCTCAGTCATAAGAGGACATAAAGAGAAGGGAAGCAAATTCATGGAGTTGTTGTTTTGTTATCTGTGATAAAAAATTAAGAGTCACACTTGGGTATGGTGTTTTGCTGGGTATTATACAAGCATGGAACAAAAGTCTCTTCACCTCAGACCTTATGCAAGTATCAAACGCTAAATCAATGGCTTCCGACAGAGGGCTGTGAGGAGACAAAGGGATAATACTGATGGAGACAGATAACTGTGCTCCCACAGGCTAACAAGCCTTTATCACCGTAATGGAGAAGCTGCAAAGCAGAGTCATTTTAATCAAGAGCATAGGACAACACAGGGGGAGTAAGGACTGGTGATTAAAGTAATCAGAGAACAGTTTACTGCAGTAGTGAGTAGGGGACACCAGGAACAGTAGTAAGCCAGGGAGGACCTTGAAAGCAGAATTAAAAAAAGAAAGAGTAATTTTCTTGTAATGAAAGATGATGTTTTAAGTGACAAAAAAGAACAGGAAAACATAGTTTCCTGTTAGACACCCACCAGGGGTACCTTTCAAGGCTGGTGAGGCATAACCTTGTCTGTGCCTTTTTCACAGAGATTCCATGAGAAGTCCTGTGGGCAGTGCTGGCTCCTCCCTGGGCAGGCAGATAAGGCACTGCCATCTGGTCACTGAGGCCCAGATGGTGGGTGGCATTCACGTGGGCTGTGCCCAGCCCAGAGGTCCCCCACTGGCAGGGCATGCTTCCAACTTGGACTGTGAAGAATTTATCTCTGAGGAAAATCTTTGGATTTCAGACAGGCATTTTTCCATACTTGAGAGGAAAACCAACTCATGCTAAAAACAATTCTCTAAATGTTGTTTCCTAAGGATTCAACCCAGCAACGAGGGTGTAGTGAACCCAGTTTGCAAGTTTTTCTGGGGGTAAGGAGGGCAGGTTGCTTGTTGTCTGGATTCCCATGCCAGATTCTGATCCTTTCAAGATCAGCCACTAATTCAGATGGTAAGAATAAAATGTTCTGTGCTAAAAATCTCTCAGATGTGTTTTTTATTAGTTCTTGAAGATAAGTGATTGCAAAAAACCAGCTGTTTACAGTAATAGCCAATGTAATTAGATATTTCTAAATGGAAACTTAAAGTCCTTTTGATTACTCTTCTGTACTTGCTGTTTTGTTATCTCTTAGAAAAAGCCCTCTTCCTCCAACAAAATTATGCATTGTTGTCCCTTGATAATAACAAAATTCATTTTCTTTATTGATTTCTAGTAGAAAATCACTGTATAATGTTTTTGCTAATGGGAGAGTTGAAAAAATAAGTTATGGGTATCAGGCACTTGGATTCTGGAATGTTTGTGAAGGGCTTATGTTTTTTTACCTGTTGCTTAACTTGAGTATTCACAATAATTTATGAGCTCTATTAAACCTGACAAGTGCGCAAATCTTCAATGTTGCCTGAACTGTGGTAGTAGCTGGAGTGAAGCTTTTGGCATATCTGAGCTGAATTCATCTTGGAGCAATTTTCCCTGAAATAAAGCAATTTTGATATTTTCTGATTGAAGTTGCATTGGATATTTATTTTTGGGATTAATACTCTTTCTGCTGGTCCAAAACTCAGCTTTTTGGGTTCTTTTCTCCTACCGTTTGCTTTTTATTAAATATATAGTTGCGAATTATCAAGGAGGAGCCAAAGTAAGGTTTTATTTGTTTATCTGTTTCTGCTATGTCAATTTGTTTTGCCCAGATACAAAAGAGGCTGGGGAGGGCCTTGAGCTATGACTGGATAAAAACTGTTATTCTTCATGTGCTGCTCGTGTTCACTATTTTTAGCGTAGTGTTTTGTTTTTCCTAATAATTTATTGCTCTGTCCCTTGACTCACGGGTCACCTGATTTCAGAGCACGCAAACAGGGTTTGGATCCTTTACTCTTCTGTAAACCGATAGTTTATCTCGAGGAGCAGGATGCTGCTGCTGCTGGTGAGATTGGGTTGGAAGTGGCCGTGCAGGGGTGAGCCCTGTCCCTTCGGTTCTCTGGAAAGAATGTTCCAAGAATACGCAGTACAGGGTGTTACAAAACACACGTGCAGCCAATGAGCTCGGAGGCCAGGCCGGGCCCGGCGGGTGACGCGGGGTCAGCGCCGCACAAGGAGACTTTTGCCCGCTGTCCTCCCCGTGCCTGCCCTTGCTCCGTGCCAGCAGCAGCGCAGCCAGCCGAGCGCTCGCGGTTCCCTGCAAAGGAGAATCGTTTTGAACAGATACGTGATGAATACACCGCTATTATTCTCGCTCCAGTAGTGTTAATTTTGGCACTTCGTAGGGGCGTCTTGCATCTTGGATTGCCTTAAGCTTGTTTTGTTCTGTGATGTGCCCGGTGGCTGGATGTTTCTGGTAGCCTTCAAAGCTGCAGTTGCAGCCTGGAAGGATGGTTGAATGAAGGGGGAGAGGGAAAGCAGACACTTAAATTTTGTAAGCAAACAAGTATGCTGTTTGAAATTTCACTGTTCAAGTGGGCCCAGTTTTTAAAAAGGTACTTTCCAAAGTCTGGTGCTCTAGAGTTTCATTAGTCTGATTTTTTTTTTTTTTTTTAAATCTTAAAGTCAGTCTGATCTGTAACAAGATAAATGTCACTCAGCCAGATCCTGTCAATTCTTCAAATTGGGTGAAAGCAAAGAGAAACAAAAGCTGCATACATCAAGCTATTCAGTACTTGCACAGATGAAATGTGTCTAGGCATGTAAAATGACTGTTTTGATGGTTTGGATTGAACTAAAAGTTCATTACTGCCGAAGCAGTTGCAGATTTTTAATTCCTGGCCCATGAGGTCTTTTCAGCCCAGTGGAAAACTGCACAGACTGTCATATTCTCTAGAATTTAAAAATAAAGCTAATTAACCTTCATTTATCTGGATCAGGGCATTGGCTGACCTAGGTAACAGTGCTGGCATTCATTCATAACTTTATGGTTTTTACAGGTTCCTCTAAGCCAAGAGGGTATTTGAAATTGAGTGTTATCCCTCCATGAGGGAGAGGGGTTGCTTTTTGCATGGGTGCAGGTTTTATTGCTGCACTGGTGAGTTGCTGATAGCACCTATTTTACACTCTTACCAAATTCCTAATGTAAGTAAAAAAACCAAAACTTTTAAAAAGTTTGCTGCTTGTAGGTGATCAATATTCTTGCCCCTGAAAAATTACATACCTAGCCATGCATTGGAGAGATCTTAGTTGTTCGTGTGGTTGGGTTTTTTTTCTTTAGTGGTCTTTTAATAGAGTAGACTGACCAAAAATTGGACTAGGATTTTTTCAAAAACATGTGGGCTTCTGCCCACCCCTGTCCCACAGTCTTCTCTGATTTGTTTTTGTTTGGGGGTTTTTCTAACCACAGTAATATTGAGAAATTGCAGTGTCTATTAAAAATAGATCCTGATAGGAGTCTTTTGAAGAGATTTTCAGCATACAAGAGCTTTGTTCAGTAGCATGGTTTTCAAAAACCATCAGTCAGGCCTGTTGGCACCCGAGTACAGTGTGAAGATGAGTGTTTGAATATTGGTTGTTGAAAGTTTTCTGAGTGTGTGGAAGGCTGACTGTTTTGGTGCTTATAAAACCTCACTTGCCTAGACAACAATATTGTGTTGAAGGCTGAAAGCTCAGTGAAAGGTTTCCATAAAGTGTGATCCCATAAGTCAACATGGTACTTTTACCAGGGGCTTTCCCAGACTCCAGCAGCTGTGGCATGCCTGCTGATTCCACCCAAAAGTGAGTCAGTGCTCTCACACAGCACTTTTCAAATTCACTCTGGTTGATTTTCCAACAAGTCCATCTATGGTCTGAAGCAATGGGCACATGATGTAGCGTTTCTTTTCTTTGCAATGGTTTTAGGGAAGAAGAACTCCAGCTTGTGCCTGGTGGTTGTAAACCAGAGTGCAACCTGTGCACACAGGGAGTAGAGATGACCTTTTCCAGTGAGATTTTTGTGTTCCCATTGTAGTTTTGTCAGGCACTAAATGACTCCTCCAAATCATTTGCTCAAAATCCTTTTGAAAGCTGAATTATATTTCTGTTCAGGAAAGAAGTGTTATTTTATCTATATTAATAGAAAAAGAAGCACAAGAACACTTGAAAATATATTGCCAAAGTTTCTAAGTACAATATGTATTTAAGGTGATGAGATAAAGCATGAAATACCCCAAACAGAATTTTTTTTGTGTTAATGGGGAAGTTTTAGAAACCAATATATTTGCAAGGATAACACTTAATCCCTATAAATGCTGAGCCCAAAGATACTTGTGTCTGTTGTGAAGATACCTTAAAGAAGAATAAACTGAGTGATACAGTAGCAAAAGGTGCAAACATCTAGTCTTGTAAGTGGAGGGCTGTGCACTCTGGTAGCTCTCATAGGCACTGAAATACCTACTGCAGGATTTTTTAGAATGTCTGTGTTGTTTTCCAGTAACATCTGGAATTGATTTATTATCACAAATTACTGCTTTCCATCTCTAAACCAATAGCTGTATAAAACAGTACAGAAGTCTGCAAGTAGTTGTGTCTTTCTCAGGCTGGATTGTTAAACAAATTAAAGCTGAAACTTATGTATGTTGTTCTGTATTGTACTGTGTTTAGGGCCTGTTTTAGAAAAAAAATCTGGCACTCACTTTTATTTATGTACTGTAAAAATGCTGGCACGGCTGGAATTTAATGCAGAGCTGCCATCAACCTGTTTAATGGGAGGGATGTCTTGGCCTGGGAGTTAGACTTCCCAATACTCAATTGCAACTGTCACATGGATGATATGTGCTCAGGAAGAGGTAAGGATTAGCTAAATAGATGTGCTTTTTCATTGTTAACACACATTGGGTTTCATTTGAAAAGAAAGCAGCAGCTATGGAGTCACTGCAGAATGATATTTACAGCTAACATGAAATAGAGTAAGCTGATGAAAGCCTTCAGTTCGTGTGTCTTCAGCTGTGTGGCTGCTGCTGAGCTCCTTCTTGAGTTAATGAGCAAGCATAATGAAGATAGTCATCATCCTTATCTCCATAGTTTACTTGGCTGGGAAGGCCTTGGTGGAAGTCATCAATATCAGTGAGAGAAGCGTGGAAAAATTATATACATAGAAATTTTGTTTTGGAAAATCTGTGTTTTAGTGTAAATAATGTTCAGTTATTTGCTAAGAAAACACCTCAGGAAGAAATTCTCATATACTCTGTAAGCTTAAATGTGTTCTGCTGCTTTCTGTTCTAGGGTGACACATGGCTCCTTCAGCTGCCCAAACCGAGCATTTGGATGGGTTTTGTATTGTTGTGCCAGTGCCTGTGAAGTTAGCCTAGGTCTGACCTCCACATTGCCCTTGCTACCCCCTGGGATTGGGGTGGAATTTAAAACAGTAATTTGTTTTCAATATAATTCTGCAAAGTTTCTATCAGCATATTTACCAGAGTAGTAAATAACCATTGGTGGAGAGTGAAGCCCAGATAGAAACCTTCTACTCTCTTCCAGATAAAGCCAAGTGTCTATTCTATATTCAGCACCACACGCTAATTCTAGAAGAGCTGTTTTTCTCCTAATTTTCTTTTAGAAATAAACATAAATACCTGACAGAAATCCTTTTGTTTTGTTGGGATTTAAATTTTTGTTTTGTTCACATAGGTGCATTGTGTCATGCAGTTTGTTCTAACACATTCTAGCTTAGGCAGAGCATCACATAAACAAGGGGAAAATGTGAAAAGCTACAGATGAATTAGTGGAAATTACTTGGTCTGCTCCTTATAGGCATTTTTGTTTCATTGTGGTATAACTTCAGGTGGCTTGTGTAGTCACATTTAATGTAATCATGATGTAGGAAATTGAAATGTAAAGGAAAACAGAAATTGATGTACTCTTCAGGGCATTAGCTGAGCCAAGTCCTTTTTACTTTCAGGACCTGTCCAGTTGTAGCATGTTGGTACAAAATAGAACCTTTAGTTTAGGGGTCAGTGAAAAGAAAACGTTCTCTTCCCACAACTGGCTTATTTTTAAACTGCTAACCATTGCAGCACTCTTACAGCTTTACACTGACATTTCAGCACTTATGTACCCCTAAAGTGGGACAGTTGTATTTTACAATATACGTGTTCTCTTGCAACTTTTGGTGAATTGACGTTTGAAATGAGCCTCAAAGTTCATGTTTTCAAGTATTGCTTTTCTTCTACTAAATGCAGATGTTGAAATTGTAATGACTGACCTACTTTACAATTTGTGATTTCGTTGTGGAGCAAGAAACAATTCAGCTCATACCATTTGTCCTTATTCTTTTTCTTTGTCCACTTAAGGGAAAACAAAACCAGTTTCCCTGCTCAAAATGCAAATATTGGATCTAGAACCTGGTTCAATGCCAAAAAATCAAAAGAAGCACATTAAACTGTTGTTGCCTAGATAAAAATAGAAGCTACAGTTGGGCAGAGAGAAGTGACTCAGTAAGCAGCATGGTGATGGCAAAATAGGATGTCAGCCAAAATGCAGGAAGCAAGATGGGAACACCCAGATCAGTTTAACAGTCTGCATTTTACACTCCCAGAGAGCAGTAGTTTCTGAGATGACTGCAGGAAACCTAAGCTTTAAATGGATTTTATGTCTGTACTTATTAAGCCGTTTGAACCTGAGTAAGTTTTAGTAAAATGTGAATTGTACTTTTCTTTCTGCAGCCCAGTGTTACAGCCAGTCTCTATTTACAGTAAAGCTGCCTCGAGATTAGTTCTGGGTGCCGTGAGAAGCGTCCAGCAGGAACGTGCAGGAGATGAACAGTGACACACACGTACCCAGGGAATTAATGCAGCACTGCACTCTGCAGTGGAGCTCATGGCACTGATTGATTTTTATTGCTCTGCAACTCTGGAATAACTTCATCAGCTCCATATAACTCTGTCTGGAGTTTTAAAAATCCCCCCTTACTTACAAGATAGTATGCTTTGGTTTGTTTTTCTGGTTATAAACTGGCATAACAATGCAGAAGCAAGTGAATATGTTCCTTTTACATGTGAAGCTAAGTAGGACCAGAGGTTTTTTCATTGCTTATACTGTTATTTTATTTGAATAGCAGGTATGCATCAGTTCTAATATAAGTTCCTATGCTGTCATTTTCTGCCTACAGCTGAGCTGCTTTGATACCAGGTAGTGGTTCAGTTTGGTACCTGGAAAAAGTAAGCAGACAGTAACAATAAGATGAATTACAGTGCTGCTCTCCTCATGTTTTCACAGTGACTCTCCCTGAGCTCAAAGATCTTGAGCCATAAAATGTAATACAGTTGTCAATGTGTGTCAATCTGTATAGGATTATTCCTAAATTAAGGTGAGTAACCAGTTCACTGCATTTGCTTGAGTTCAAGTAACTAATAGCTTGTTTCTTGAAAAAAGTAGGCCATCTCATGGCTTTAACTCTTGATAGCTTAAATTATACCTAAACTCTTAATATTGCAAAGCTTTTGAAGCGTGTGGCTTCAGATATAATTATGGGTTTTGTAATATGCAGACACAACATGACTGCTCATTTAGAGTCTTGAATTTGGGGGATTCAAGGGCAACTTTCTTTTGAAGTGAAGCACAACATGGAATTAGTTAACCAAAGTATCCGTAGGTGTTTCTAATTCCAGAAGAGAAGCTGTTAGTCAAACGTTTACATTGTGTTTCATTTCCTTTACAGTAGTTTCTTGAATCCCTGCCTTGCTCTTAAAATGTGGAAGTACCTTTAACCTGTTTCTTGGAATAGCAAGATAATAAAACTTATTCAGAGTTGATTGATTTGCAGGAAGAGCTTTTGCTGGGATTTTTCCAATGCAGAGCACTGCCCTTGCTGGGAGGTGACAGGTTCTGAGTGCTGACAGTGCAGCCACTTTTTCTCCAGAGTACCTGACTCTCCAGCCATGGCAGTCTTGGACTGAAGTGTTTCCTCATGAACCGCCTGTACTACTGAAAGCACAAAAAATAAATCCAAGTATTTAAGCCATGCTTTTGAAAAATGATGGAGCGAGCAGATGTGGGCAACCACTCCATGGTGCCTACTGGACAGCCTGGGCAGGGCAGGAACAGGGCTTGCATCAGCTGGGAATCCAAACTGCCTACACAATGCATTCCATATTTTGTTAAGTATTTTGCTTTCTGGGTTTCAACTTTCTGAGTTTCAACTTTCTAAGTAAAATAGAAATGTGATTTACTTTTAATCAGTGGCCTTAAAAATCCATTATGGGTACCTAAAGATTTTCCAAGAAAAGTCCAGGCTGTTACAGAGCATATTCAAAGGCAATTATTAGTTGTTTCATGGATTCTCAAAGGAAGTAGCCCTCAATCAGTAAAGGTCAGGATTAAGGGATACTTCCAGTTGGACTAAAGTGTCTTTCTTTGAAGAAAGTGTCTTTGCAAAAATGAGCTCTTTTTCTGAGAAGAGGACAAGCTTGGTAGGCAATTATGGTGAGCAATGCAGTATGAGAGGTTCTAGGAATATAAAATAAGCATGGACTAAGAGAGATTGTATCACAGCCTGGTCATGATGGGAGGGCAGGAGAAGCTCTGCTGGGGCCTTTTATTGCTTTGCTGTTCCCAGATGCATCTTCTGATGGCACCTGGAACACAATGGGTTACATGATACCAAATGTCTTTGTTTCCTGGCCTAAGCCTAGAAAACAGATTAAATGCTCTTCTAAAACATGTATTTCAGGAAAACATTTTCTGTAATTACTACAGAAAAAGCTGTGATAGGAAAGGGAAGGGAGTTGGTCTGCACAAGCATGACCTAGTTGGGAAAGGAGTCAGCTGAGCATAACTCAATTAACTGAAGTTTTTGGAGAGTCCTTGGGTTACAGTTAAGTGGATTTGTGAATCCCTTCTACCACATAACTAACCTTGATTGGTGGTTCAGGATGTGAGCCAATTTCAGGGGGTTTTTTGGGGGCAGGTGGCGATTGTGAATTCTTGTTCTGTATTCCAGTGCTCATGCACCTGTGTATAGTGCAGGTAGGAGGACAAAGATTTGAAGACTCTTTGACATTTCTGCTTAAATGGGCGTTTCTGTTTTTCCAGGAGGTGTGGAAAATCAGTCTTTGTTAAGGTTGGTATGTGGAGGAGGCAAAGGAAAACAGAATGATGTGCCTTCAGGTTTCAGTTCTCCAGTATTGTATGCTTTGCTCTATGCACAGTAGCTTCAGTCGAAATTTAAATTTCTTTCTTCCTCCTAGAGTAGTCTGACACCTGCTACGATCTCTTGTGCCCACCTGGTCAATAACCTTTAGTTTCAGTGTATTGGTAAGAGGGCTGTAGAGCCTTTTTACTTTAATTCTTATTTACTTGTGCCAACTAACTGGATTTTTTCTATTTTAAGGTGAATAAACCCAGACAGTGCAGAGATGCATATTTTATGCTATACACTTGGCATGTTGCATTGCTAGAAATGAAGCAGAACAAAATCACAGTTGTATAGTCAGATTATAGGATTGAGGTTATTCTATACACAATATGTGATGTGTCCTAGGGCTGATTCATGCACAAAACCAAACAGTTACAGCACACACAGAGTAAGACTTTTTTTAACTAAACACTGAGTTTGCTGTTTCTATAAATGTCATTCTACCCTTGTCCTCAATTGCATCAACTTGCATCATCTGTGTCTGCTGTATAGGAACAATTACCAGGCTTCTCAATGGTTATAGGGGTTTTTTCTTTATGAAAACTCTGAGAAGCTGCTAAATGATATATAAACCTAGTGGAGCTAAAAAAAGATATGCTGCATGAAGTTTGTAGGAAAAAATAAATGTCTTGATATCTCGTTGTTTGTGCTTTATTTTTCTTTTTTTTTTTTTAAGTCCAGATCAAATAACTGTTTAGTTACATTGCTGACATAATTTTAAAATGCTGGCCCTGTCCTTATAATGTTGCAGCATTTCCTAGTTTAACACAGGTTCTTTAGTGATGCCGTTTTTATTTTGAAACAATATAACTATATAAATATGTCTCTTTATCTAGTTGGGCCTTCTCTTCCATTCTTAAGGCAAGAAACTGGTTGCTTCTGAAATAATAGGTCTGATACGGGAACAGAGGCAGTATTTGTAAATTGAACTTGGAAGTGAGCTTTATCTGTTTCCATAAAGCAATATTGTGTGTCTAATCTGAATTTTGAGTGATTATTTCAGAATATGTACTGGCTTTATTCACTAGATCTTGCTTATTTACTATTCACTGGATCTTTAATTTGAACATCTTAAACTGTCTGTGTCTTGTAGTGACCTGTGATATTCTGTGAAGGCACTGAGCACTTTAGGTAATGCAATATAAGCTTTGGTTGATGCCTCAGAGGCTTTTTAATGCATAAAAGGGGTGGGGGTTTTTGCCTAAATCTAACTGCTCAGCAGAAGCACTCAGCTCATAGGATTTGTCCATTAGTTTACGTCAAGTCCAAAAGATTTTTATAACATATGGATTATCTTCTTAAAAAAAGCTAAATAATAGAAAGTCTACTGCTTCATCTGGTAAGCTGCTAATGATAATTGAAAGACATGCCTGTTTTACTGTTACTTGCCACTTAAAATTCTCTAGTGTAAATTTTCAGGTATCACAATTTACTGTGCATATGCTGATCTTGATCACACATTCTTTACAGGTTTTTTCTTAGAAATCATATGTGTTTTTATGTACTTTAACTAAAAACAATGCTTGTTTCAGATTTTTTGTAGGGATGAATTAATTTTGTTTAGTCTGCTAAGCATGAGACAATTCTTGTTTAAATTAATTTCACTCCTGTTGAACACTTTCTGAATTTTTGAACTTCTGTGTCAGAGTAGGCACAATACTCCAGTAGTTATCCTTCCTGTTGTGACTTTCTTGAAATTACCATGGCCTTTGGGCATACAAAGATGAGCTTAGCAGCAAGATAATGCTGCAAATTTTTTTGTCTGTTGTATAACCAAATCCTTTTCAGAGTCTTCCCTAATTCCATTTTCCTATTCCCAAGTATGACTTGCCCATTGTTCACCAGACTTCCAGCTGAAAAAAAAAGTGCAGGTGCCTAATTTTGTAGGTGACTCATATCACTACCTAAGAGTCTTGTCTTCTCTATTATTTACCATTCCTTTAATCTTTCATGCACCCTTTATTAGATATTTTTTGCCATCCATCGGGTGAATGACCATTTTAACTTATGCCAGATGAATTAATGTGTTGTTCACATGCCATATGGGGTCCTCCAGGGTAATTCATCTGTCCACTGGCTCTTCTTCAGCACTGGGCTGGCTTCTCTTACTTACCTTCTGTAAATTCCTTCAAATAGGCTGTAAGTCCTGGTTTCCGTGGTCTACAAGCCTGGGCTAGGCAAATATGTACATGCAAAAGTTGGTTTTACACACTTCATGATTTGCATATGCTGATAATTGCACGTTTAATTGGAGCTTTTGTTTCATGCATCCATTCTTGTATGCATCTCTCAAGTCTGCCTTGCAATATTTGCCAAATGCTCTGCTATTAGGGAACCAAGACAAAAAGATTTCTGAAAGGTATTTTATGCATGATAATTGAAACGTGAATAGAAATTAAGTCTCTCCCTGTGGCAGTTTTGGTGGATGACAGGACATTTAAGCTAAAATTGTGAAGATGTCATGTGCTTTTGTTCCCCTAAAGCATTAAAATAAAGGTAAAGAGCTGCTGGCAGCCCTGCCTCCACCTGCTTTTCTTTGCTGCTCTTAAAATAGACTTTCAAGTGAGTGTATTTTAGCTTTCATGGAAAAGAGAGATTTCTGTAACCTCTTCAGTAATTAAATAATTTTGAAACTTGAAGTGTTTTGAAGCAGAGAGGGGAATGACATGATCTGGTTGTACTTAAATCTGTTTGAATGATGAGTGACATCCTCGTGATGAGGGAGGAGGAGGAGAAGGGTGCTCTGTAAAACACCATAAAATGGTGCATCTTAACTCTGGGAACAGAGTGTGCCAGGGCTCTTCACGAAGAGTAATGCCAGCTGCTGCTTTGTTCTACAGAGACTTGTTGAGTTTTCATTCTTTGCACAAGTTTAGACTGACCATGGTACAAAACAATGAATACACTGTATGTTTCCTCGGAACATTTCCTATGTGTTAATGGTAACTAAAATGGACCTCTGAAGTAATAAGCCTTGCTCTCAGCAGGAGGGACTTGCAATAAAAATCTTAAAGAACATCGTGTCCCTCTTTTTCCATAACTGAAGTAAATATTTCTTCTTCTTCTTCAATTTTTAATCTATTTTATGATATATTGTGGCTTCTTATTCCATCTGTCAGATGTTAATAACAATGCCAAGTCGTACTGTCATCAGACTTCTCCCACAAGAGCCCAGGAAACCTTTTGTCTTCTAGAAAAGCTGTTGAAAAACAAAGCTCTTTGTAGTGACAACAGCATGAGATGAGGAAAGTTTTGTGGTGTTGGAGTGGGGAGTAGTGGGTTTTATGGGGAGTGCAGCCAGTCTGACACAAAGATCCATTTCCCATAGCCCACGCTCATTTCAAGGGTAATTGAAACAAACTGCAGGGTCAGTCAACAGTTGTTATACAGCAAATGTCATTATTTTTTGTCTTTCTGAAATGACAGATACTTTGGATGAATACTTTGAGTATGAAGCTGAGGAGTTCCTGGTCTCCTTGGCCTTGCTGATCACTGAGGGCCGGACACCAGAGTACTCCATCAAGGGCAGGACTGAGGGCTTTCACTGCCCACCAGCACAGTCAAGTCAGCCACCAACAACTAAGCATGAATGCAGCGACAAACTGGCTCAGGTATGCTGGTGCTACCCATTTCATATCACAAATCCTTGCTACCATGGTTAAAGTCAGCCAAGAACCCCACAGTGGACTCACAGTTAAGCATGAGTAACAATGGCTCTCTGTCAGTCCTTCATTTAAATGAGTATGTAATTCAGTATCCTACTAATAATAGATCTGTCCTTAAAATGAGAGATCATTAAGCCTTTTATCCTTGAACATGGAGTTCTGCACGACTATACCTGAATGCAGTGCCTGTTTGAATCTTTATTATGCAAATCACAAGCACTATACTTACTATTCTTGGTCTGGGGTTTCTTTTGAGAAAATGTAGGCTGACTTGCCTGACTTTTTGGTTTTCCAGGTGTTCTTGAAAAGTTTGTGATCCAAAAAACACAAGCACATTAAATCTAGCCAGTCTGTTTGTGAGTAAGGTTGAGACATCCCATCTCTCAAGTAAAAGTTCTTAAGTACTGTGGGAATTTAAGTTATATTACTGCAGAAGTTAGCCTGCTCCAAGACACAGAATTTATAAAGATACTGCTTGAGTCTGTCTATCCAAGAGTGTGCCTTATGGAGAGATAACTACAAGGTAGCAAAGTGCTGTGGTTGGGGAAATGCATTTTTAAAAGCTTTTTAAATTTCCTAAAGAAAGTTTCACAAATGGCAACTGTAAAGGATATGTTAATTGTTTTTTCATTTAATAGTCTGGAATCTTATTTCTGATTTGGTGAAACCAAACAAGATTTAACCCTTACTCTTCTCTTTGGAGAAAATAATCTAATTTAAATTAGATTTAAATCTGGCTAGTATTTTTGTGGCTTGTGTATGTTGACATTTTTCTGTCCCTCAGTGTCGTCAGGCCAGGCGAACCAGATCTGAGGTTATGCTTCTGTGGAAGAACAATATTCCAATCATGGTAGAAGTGATGCTACTTCCAGACTGTTGCTATAGTGATGAAGGGCCCACCACAGAGGGGAATGATTTAAATGATCCTGCCATCAAACAAGATGCATTGCTGTTAGAAAGGTGGATTTTGGAACCAGTTCCTCGACAGTAAGTTGAATATGAGAATTAGTTGATAACTGCAAGAGTCTTGTCATATTAAAGTCCTTAAAGTAATTAGTTTGTGTTTTTAAACTGGCTCCTTGCTGTGAGGACAGATCTAGGAAAACCACTTTTGCTAGTGAAATTGAAGCATTTTAATTTTAGTTGTCTTATACTCAAAATTTCTGCAGTGCACATTGTGTAGTGTAGAGTATGAAATGATCCTGGCTGCAAATGGTCCTTTTAATACATGTAACATTTATTATGTCAAATTTTATCCATTTTAATGTGTATAAAAACAAATCAGGCTCTGGAATCTTCAAATGTTTGAGGAGTTTTTGCTTTGCTTGATTAAGCTGTATTTTGTTTTCTGATCAAAGATCTGACAGTGTTCTAGTTCTAGTAGATCTCTGAATATTCTTACCAACACAAGTGTTTGTCTTTAAATGCCTTAGGAGTGGAGATCGATTTATTGAAGAGAAGACACTTCTATTGGCTGTTCGCTCCTTTGTTTTCTTCTCTCAGCTGAGTGCGTGGCTGAGTGTTTCACATGGTGCTGTTCCCCGAAACATCCTGTACAGGTACGCCTGGGATGGAAAAAAAACTCGTTTGTTGTTTGCAGATTGCTGCAGCTTGTCTTAAAATCATTCTTCTCTCCTGGTTTCCTGCTTGCTTTTACAAGGTGCCTTATTGTTGGCTGGGTACTTTGGCAGTTCTATCGGATTTGCATACTATATGAAGTACAGCACTTGCTGGTGTTTCTAGTACTTTTTCTTAGACATTTGTTACAAAGTTGATAATTAAAAACTTTTCATTTAGCTATTTTTGTAAATGCCCTTTGGTATTGTTTTAGGGTGAGCGCTGCAGATGTGGACTTGCAATGGACGTTCTCCCAGACACCCACTGAGCACGTCTTTCCTGTTCCTAATGTTTCTCACAATGTGGCCTTGAGGGTCAGCGTCCAGTCCTTGCCCAGGCAATCCAACTACCCAGTTTTGACCTGTAGTATTCACACCAACCTTAGCTTTTATGAAAAGCAAATGCAAGAGCGGAAGTTCCATCAGCACAGCGATCCCAGCGCTGCTCAGCAGTGCAGTAATTCCAGTACACAGCTTTTTCGTGGGAAACAGACATGGACAATGACACCTGAAGGCCTACTTAATGGAAAAAAGATGCCTGAATTTACTACGTCTTTCAGAAATTTAAAACTTTATCCATCTACTGGGCTTGGATCTGACTTTGGGGCATCGCAGTCTAAAGTTCAGTGCTATAATGCCACAGCAGACAAAAAGACACAATCTCATGAAACACCAGTCAGAACTTTTAAATCCTACTCTCTAGCTGATTCTCGTGTTTCAAACAGTCATTGCTCTCATCAGCCTACAGCAGAAACGAATCCTTTGATAGACTCTTTACTTCAAGAACGACAAGAAGTCATTGCAAGGATTGCTCAGCACTTGATTCACTGTGATCCAGCTACTTCACCAGTTGTTGCTGGGCGTCCATTCACCGCACATGAAAACATCTCGGCTACACCAAAAGCTTTTCGGAGTACTTTTGAAGAGGAAAACTTGCCAAGGAAAAGCAAGGAAAGCTCCCCTGTTCCTGCTGCCAACTTAGACAATGCAATGCAGGAAGATGGTGGTGAAGGCAAAACTAGAGCAGTGCCAGAGGTCACACTGCTCGATGCCCGTGTTCCAGGGAACCACTGTGGCCGTCAGCCGGCAGGAGAGAGTAACCCCCTGATTGATTCCCTGCTCCAGGAGCGGCAGGAGGTGATCGCAAGGATTGCCCAACACTTGATTCATTGTGATCCAGCTACTTCCCGTGTCACTGGACAGCCATTCAAAGCGCACGAGGCCAGTCCAGTCACGTCAAAAATTTTCCGAAGTACATATGAAGATGAAAATTTGCTGAAGAAAGGCAAGGAGCCATCTTCTGTTTCTTTTGCTAAATCAAATTTTTCTTTGGTAGAAGACAGCAGTAAATCAGGGACAAAGACACCTGATACTCCTATCAGTCCTTCTAGGTTTGATGGAGAATTGAAGACTTCTCTGAAAGTCCAAGCAAGAAGAAAATTGGTTTTAGTAAAACCCAGTGAAGCTGTCCAAAATGCATTTCATCCGATTTCGAATAAAACTTCTCATGCATTTAGTAGCATTCACGCATCATCATCATGTGTTAAAGAAAATAAATCTGAAGTTCCAGATAAATTGGAAATTCATTCTGGTTATGCACAGAAAGACCAGATAACCAACAGAATTAAACAGGGTTCAAATTCCAGCAGCATTGATGAACAGATTTGCACAAATAAACTTAAAGAAAGAACAGCTGTTAGTGACAACAATGGCACAGACAGTTTTAATAATTTACAGATAGAAAAATGCAGAATACTTGAAGGTACAAAAAAAGCAACTGGGATGCCGGTATCTGACTCTTTGCACAAAAATGAGCTCAAGTGTTTAGATAGAGACTCCAAAAAACCAAATATTTATGAGCAAAATACTCAGCTTGTTAGTATTGAAAATTATTTAAATAAAGAGCATGACAGTTTCAAAAACAAAACCAAACAAGATAAAACAAAAACTGCACATGATGAGAATGAAGACCCAACAGGCCTCGATTTTCAAAGCACTTCTCAGAAGAAACCTGCAGAAGACAATGCAGTTAAGTGTGAGCGGCAGAAGAACCCAGACGTACAGGTAAATACATATGGGAACAGACAATAATTCCTATAGCTGCCCTTTGTCAGAGAGGTTGTACCCTGTATCTGCTAAGGGCCAGCATGAAGAGGAATTTCAGCCTGACTTTGTAGGTAGCAGTGTATTACCATTGTAATCTTGGCCTGAAATAACTCAGGAAGAATTTCTTCATGGAAAGGGTTAAGCATGGGAATGGACTGCCCAGGTGGTGGAGTCACCATCCCTGGAGGTGTTCAAGAAACAACTTGCCATGGTCTAGATGACAAGGTGACTTGTCAAATGATTCTGCGTGATGAGGTAGCTTGGTCGGTGGTGCCTCCCCTAAACTTCAGCAGTTTAACATGGAGGACACTGTGCTACTGCCCTCATGGTGACAGAGTTGTGAACTACTGTTTCCATGGGCAGTGAGGCATCCTGGTTTGCAGAAATACACCCATCTGAGTATGCAATGTGATCTTTTGGGAGCAGTCTGTGTAACTATAGATTGAGTCAAGGGGAATTCATACTGAATGTTTCATCCCATGCTAGTGTAATGTAGATCCACCTGGGTCAGGAGTTGTCTCCCTTACAGCAAGAGAGTGTTATCGTGATAGATCACTGAAATATCCCATTGAAAACCGGAGTAAATTTGTTTTGCTGGCAGAAAGCACCATCTCTAAAACACGCAAATACATGGCGGAAACATAATTTTCGATCCCTGGATGGAACTTCAACCAAGGCTTTTCATCCCAGAACTGGACTGCCTCTGCTTTCAAGTCCCGTAAGTTAATCCTGAAATTCTTTTAGCTGAGAAAGGGACTATTTGTTCTTCTAATGTCTGTGCATGATATAAAATTTGACAAAATGCCTAGGTGCAGTGTGTGTTTGCTTTGTGTCACAGTGAATACTCTTGTGAGTGGAAATTAATGCTTAAATGAGAGTTGACATGTAAATTAGGCTGAACAATAATTTTGGAAAATAAAATATTAAAGACGTAGTTGTTGAGATCATATCAAGATTAACAAAAGGTGGCATTAGAAAAATTGATGGAAACAATGCTTTGGTGCTATTTTAGAGCACACAGGAAAGCATTTTGAAGATCAGTTTAGAAGCATAAGTTAACATTTTGTAATTTAGGAGGTTTTGTGTTAGTTTTTAATACCTGACTGCCCATTATTCCAAAGCCTATGTTTCTGTGAACAGTTTGTACTGTACATTCTTCAGTAACCAGAGATGTCATGGAATGACTTAGTGAACAAAGCTGCTGTGATAAGGCAGACACTGGGGAAGTGTTACAGTTCTTGGTAGGTTGTTTGGAGTTTTAAAAAAACATGCAGTTCCTGTTAGAACTGATGTCCTGTAATCAACACATGATATGCTTTATTCTTCACTGCCTGTAAAAGGCTGTCATATTTTCAGGGAAATTGTATGGAAATTGTTACAGCCTGTTTATTAGTAATATTCTGTCCTGTTTCAAAGAGACGTCAGCTTCCTGAATGTCTTTATTGAATTACTTCCTGTTGATCAGAATTTAGTCTCATCATTAATAATCCTAGAACTTTCTTTGCTAACTTTAAAATGTATGGGAGTTACATTCTCTGCTCTGTTTTTATAATTTTGTGATGTCATGAAAATTCTTGGCAAAATGTGCTTACTTGGCAAAATTGTCTGTGGTAGCAGTTCAGTTTTCAAATTAGCATCTTCTTTCCTTGTTGAGGTTCCTCAAAGGAAAACACAGTCTGGGTGCTTTGATCTGGATTCATCATTGTTGAAATGTCTGTCTGCAAGAAGGTATGTTTTATTTAGCAGAAACATTGAGAATTTTGAGGGAGGCATAATGTATATATGTATTTATATGCAAAATCAAAGCATGTTAGCAAAGACAAAAAAAATGCTTTCAAAAGAATCCTTATTTTGATACAAGGCTTAGCAGCCAAGTTGCCCTGGGAGTTTCCAGGTTAGCACAGCTCTGGGACATAGCCATGAAATGAGAGCTGCTGGCAGAATGAATTCTGTCCCATTCTGTCAAATGGTACACTTGAGTTTTCAGACAGAAAAGCTAGTTGCTGATAATCCTTCAAACCAATGTTATATTTGTTGTTATATTTTGTTCTTAGTGTTGAACATGTTAAACAATTTGTCTTAACTTGTTCAGAGGACCAGACTTTTAAGAAGGGCCAATCATGACCTTTCATACATTAATATATGTAACATAAACAGCTTTTGATATGGTAGTTTGATGAGATATATTTCAGAATATGAGACAAAAGTACCCACATACAAGAGAAAATAAACTGATATTTTGATTCCTGCTAATGGAGCTAAAGAACAAATTTTTATTGTCTTTATCCCTTGTAATGTAAAGCTGGTGAAAATATTTTTTCACTAGAAAACATTCTGCTAAAGTATTAATAGGCAATGTTCAACTGTTACATCTTTAGGACAACATTTTGTAGTACAGTAAGTAAATTATTCTTTCTAGAGCTGTTTATACCCAGAAGACAAAAGCAAATGTGTTTATCCTTTATATTTATTCTGTCTTTTTTTAATAGCCCACAACAATGTATAAACAGAGACGGTGATCCAGACAGCCATGGGAAACCATTTCTAAGTTCTAGTGCTCCACCAGTAACAAGTCTGAGCCTTCTGGGAAACTTTGAGGTATTGCATATTCTCTAGAATTCTTGTGGTATTTTTAATACTCTTCTGTACTGCTTTTAAAAGTATATTACTGTGAACAATTCCAGCATTATTAGAATGTAAAAGTTCCTAACTGAATTGAATAAAATTTGTTTTCATTTCCATGTGTAAAGGCACTTATTTCATGCCTCAAACATCTTCTGTCTCAGAAAAGCAAATACAATGAGTTGCTTAAGCTTTTGTTTCCCACTACAGTCAAGTTAGAAGATGTTCTCTTGCCATAAATGAGATTTAATAACCTGTAATTGTTCATGTTTATAATGTACTTACCTAGAAAAAAGGATTTACATTTTCACTCTTAAAGTCTACTTAGTATGTCACAAAAGCTGGATTAAATCAGTGTGTTAAACAGAACATGTTTGAAGTGTAGGCTCCAGCTCTTCACTTCATGTTGCATATTCAATAACAGCAGCTAATAGCCAGTACATTAATGGATTGTATTGTACCGTCTTGTGAAATGAGTTGAATTTGTTGGGGAAGATTACAGAATCTAGATTAATTTTTTTTTCAGATAGTATATGTTGAAAATCAAGCATAGATCCTGCTGCAATAAAGTTCTCTGTCGGCTTTTGCACTTCTTTCCTGCTTAGCTATGCTCTGTTTTATTTGAGGTGTTCCCAACCTAAGCTGTATGTGCTTTGTTTTTCAGGAATCTGTCCTGAATTTCCGCTTGGACCCGCTCGGTGTCGTGCAGGGTTTCACAGCAGAGGTGGGAGCAAGTGGAGTCTTTTGTCCCACGCACATGACTCTGCCAGTTGAAGTGTCATTCTACAGCGTTTCAGATGACAATGCGCCCTCTCCTTACATGGTAAATGTGTGGTTGGATTATTTTAAATAAATTCTGATATGTGGAGGTGAAGAGCAAGAGCTTGGTGAGTAGAGGGTTCAGAAAGTAAAGATTTGCAGGGATCTGGCTTATTTTCAACTGCCTATGACAGAGTTCTCCTGTCCCTCTTCCTTTCCCTAACTAGTGCTTTTCCTTCTACTTCTCTGCCCTACCATTCAGCTGTTCTTGTCGTGGGATATTGAATGCATTTGTCTCCCCCCACACTGCAGTGATCAACCCCCAACATCTCTTTTTATCCATCTACATTAAAATAGCAGTGAGGCAATAGCTGGACTTATCGGGATACATTTTGTTGTCCCAACAAGCAGCTGCTCTGGGCAACTAACCACTCTGCAGAGTGGCTTAGGTGCAGGCCAAGGGGCAGTTGCTGATGGAGACCTCAGACTTGGAAGTTATTCAGCTCTTTCTTTTAAAGCAGATATTTTCAGGGCTGTCGTGACACCCAGCACTCTGGCAGGCTGCATGGTTTGCTGATGTTTGCAGTGATGCAGTGTTTGTGTTCCCAGTCTCTGGGTGCTAATTCTGTTCCACCTTTCTATAGTGACAGCATGGGGTTTGCATGTCTAAAAGTGTTCCTCTGTAAAAAGCAAATGGTGTCTTGTATGCTGGCATTGAATCAGAGGCTGGATTTGTTCTGAATGCCTCTTAAGGAACCTTAATTTTACACAGGTGACAGATCCAATTTTTAGAGATTTTCATATGTGTATGTCTGTCTAATACACAGTAAAGGGTTTGTTTAAACATGTAAGTCAAGCAATGAACATCTGAGTATCCCAATACTTAGGTTTAGATTTTAAATTCATAGCAGTTACCATTTCTGACCTTCTGTTTTGGAAAGTATTCAGAAAATAAAATTGCTTAGAGTTTTAGTAATGGCTTTGAGTTTAAATTTGTGTATGTCTTAACCACTGCAAAAAATACCTATTCTTTTGCTTTCATCTTTGTAGATTATTTCATGTGATTTTCTAGGAGGTGAAGGGATTCTCATGTTCCTCAAATGGTTAAAGTAGCATTGCTTATGTTTGTAGCTGGGTTTCATTGTTTCAGGCTTTTCCACATGCTATTTCCAAATATGCTATTATGGCTGAGTCTCCCAGGATTAATACAGCATTTGTGTAGTGCCTCCATCATCAGAAACATTGTTTCTGTTTGTATAGCTAGTTTCTCTGCTTCGGGGTCTTTTTCTGGTTGTTTGTTTAGTTTGAGTTTTTCAAGTGCAGGGCAGTGGGGTGCAGCACTGGTGCCCTGCAGGGTGACCAGACCTGTGGCAGTGCCCCGAGCGCGGCCTCGGCAGCATCATAGCGCCCTGTGGGGCACTCAGGGCTGCTCTGCAGCTCACAGCTGGTACAAAAGCAGATGTCCTCCTTCCTAAAGTTTGGATTAGAATGGAAGATTAAGTGCATCTGTTGCCTTTGAAAAGCAAAAATGAGTTCTGTGAGATTTGGAGTATTATTAGTGCAATTGTAGATGATACAGAAATGGAAAGGAAACAAATGTTTCATTTTAACCTCCCAGCTGCTTTGAAAAGAAAGCTCTGTTTTGTCCTAGCTCCCTGGTGTGGAGAAGATGTGGAAACTTGAATCTTGTTTCAAGAGGAGAATGTACCTCTTATTGCACAGCTTTTAATGGTCTGCCAAAGTATCTGTAATGCCTCTGCTGTTGATTTTTTTAACTGCATCTTAAATGTGTCGCCTTCTCTATTTTTAGTTTTTATAAATTACTGATTATGTTTCAAATATATGCAATTACATGACTAGAACATTTTATTTGCTTATCTCTGTGACCTAAATATGTGTTTTGTTTTTGTAGGGTGTAATTACTTTAGAGTCCCTTGGTAAAAGGGGTTATCGGGTACCGCCTTCAGGAACAATACAAGTGGTACGTACACAGCAGATAAGGGTGCCTTGAAACCACTAATGTCAAGAGAGTCATGCAGAGATGAGGTTACTGGAGATGAGCATGAAGCTAGCAGTGGAAATGTGCATCTCTGTAGGTACTGTAGTAATTCAAAGTAGAAATCTATGTGTGGGACAAAAAAGATTCCCACCCTTTGAACACTTCTGTGCTCTAAGGAGTCTTCAGATCAGTTCCAGGACATTCAGAATACTTGGGGACACTGGCTTTGAAAAAGTCATGGGGAAGTAATTAGGCCACAGTCCAAACCCTGAAATTTTTCTAAAGCAATTAAGATTGAATAATTGTATCTACTTTTTGTAATATTTTAACACCACTTTTACTTTTCTAATAAAATCACAAAGTAAATCACAGTCATTGCTTAGAAACAATGAACTGACTCTTTAAGAACCCAGTCCAAGATAACACATTCATAATTTCAGGTTTAAAAGCGGAGCCCACCACTATGCTTCCTGCGAGTGTATTGTGTCTGGAAAACAGTGTAGACAGAAAGCTGACTGGAAAAATAAACAAAAACGGGGATGCTGATTAGCAAAGTAAGCGTAGTCATATACTAGTGTTTCATTAAAATTAAATTGTGTTTAGCATTATACTTAAAAATGGGAATTGCTGGTAGCTGAAGCCTTGAAAACCAGAAAGGCTTCACAATGTCTTTACATAAACATTTTTGTATGGCACAGAAACGAAGTGCACAGAGAACTCTTAACAGATCAAGTTTGGGTTAGATTTGTTGGTTTCTTTTTAAAAATTCGTCATCTCTAAAGAGTATTGTATTGAACTGTTTGTCTTCTCAGACCTTATTTAACCCTAACAAAACTGTGGTGAAGATGTTTGTGGTGATCTATGACTTGAGAGAAATGCCAGCTAATCATCAAACATTCCTACGGCAAAGAACTTTTTCTGTTCCTGTGAGACGAGAAATCAAACGAACTGTCAATAAAGAAAACAGTCACCAGACTGAAGAAAGGCTACTACGCTACCTCATACATCTGAGGTAAGCTCCTTGAAGTTAAAAAAAACCAAAACAAAATAAAACAAAAATGCCCCGACAAACCCAAGCCAAAACCCCAAAAAAGTATCTGCCAAAATTTAATTCATAATTTCTTTCCCAGACAGCCTTTCTGTATACAGAAATAAGAAAGAATGAAATGGAAAATATTTAAAAAAGAATGCTAACTTGGTCTTTAAGCTAGACAGTAGAGGAAGAAGAGGTAATAAATAATTTGGGTTCTTCTTGAGAGAAACTAAGTTAAAATACAACATAAAGCTCTCTCTTGGCATTGAAGTATTTTGTATAGCATTGTAAAGCTTAAATCCTTAGCGAGAGAGAAATTGTTCTGGCTGAATCAATGCTCTTTTTTGGAGGTTACAGGAAATAGCGAAAGTGGATGTTACATGGGCAAAAGCCAAAACTAAGAATCACTGAAGAGAAGGTGCCCTGGTGTGCTTCACATGTGCCTCTTCACCAGAATAGCTTGTAACATGAAAAATGGTCTGAGCCACTCCTAGAAGTACAATGTTCAGTGGCAAAAATGTAAATACCTGTTTCATGATGCAATACTGGTGATTATGCCTTTCACTTTATAAAATATTCACTCAATTTTCCTTAAATGATTTACAAAGCACTGCCTGAAATCAGTCACTATGCTGCTGCTCTTGGGATGTTCTGGAGACTGCAGCTGGAAACAAAGAGGAATAATGGATATACTCTGTCCTCCTGCAGTTTGCAGACTTTTTGCACGTGTTTTTGTAGTAAGAAATGCCTGTACACACAGACCCAGTGCTTTCACTGCAGCACTTGGAAACCCACCAGCTGACATCTTGAAGTGAGCAAGCAGAATAGAATCAAATATCTTACACTTTTCTATTGTTGGACAATTATTTCTGGTATATATTATTTTTCCTATTTAGTGGCATTGATTTCTATCCAACAGACTTTTGAAACACAAGCTTGTCCAGAACAGTGATTCTAAGCCAGACTCTCCCATTAAATGAAAGTTGACAGTCATAAAACAAGTGTGTTGGTTTACTGAAGTGTGAAAATAGTGTCATGAGAAGGCTGTTGAACAGTGTTTTCATTCTGAAATTTAGCCTGGATTGAAATTCAGCTTTTCAGGACACACTACCTTGTAAGGTCTAACCTAACCACCTTCTAAAATTTTTCTTTTGGGACAAGTTCTGAAAAAGTGTATAGCCCCAACAGAAGGCTCTGTTCAGGTGTAATGTTCTGACTGTGCAGAGGAACTGGGGACAGGCCTCAGCTGCAGTGGTGGGTAAAAGTCTGTGGCCAGCTGGGTCTGGCATACCTGCAGGAAAAACAGTGGTCTTGTGTCCCCTTTCAGTTTATACTTCAATGTCGTTTGTACATTTCTTGTTGACAGACCTGAGAATTACTTCTGTTTGAAGGCAAACTTGCATTCTGCTCTCTCACATGTTACAGCTAGAAGTTTTTTTTAAGAGCTTCCTATTTCTGATACCTACTGAGAGACAGAAAAGTTGCAGTTATGATGCTTCTTATTTTGAAATATCTGTACAATTTAGCTCAGCTTTCAGACCTCTGGTAGGGATCAGTTCATGAGTTTATTTTGTGTAATTGGAAATGCATCCATCTGGTGGGAAAACCAAAATCATAATGGTTTAGCTGCTTACTTTGGAAAGTGAATAACAACAGAGTATGCCAGAATTTTTTTCTTCAGTGATAAACCCAAGCTTTGGGTCCTTTCTCATAATGTAAGAATGGCAGAACTCATTAAAATATTAAAGTAGCTTATGTTGATCTGTCTTGTGGTTTATTATACTGAGCATTTATGATTTTACAAAAGACTCAGTTGTCTCTTTAGTAGCTTTCTTTACTGAAGATGGATTTTAATTAGAAGGGCTTTAAAAATCTTACTAGAAGTTGGTTTTAAAGCTTCATTTTTAAAAGCAGCAAAGTTTCCTCAAGCCTGCTTTACTGAAAGGTTATGCAAACTTCAAGAGTTTTACTATTCAGATTTATTTTTGTTTGTTACTGAAGTTGACTTAGAACAGCCTCTGGTTTTAGTTGCAGTAGTTATTGAGCACAAGCATCTTAAAGCTTACGTATTTAAATGTTGTTTAAAAAAACAAATGAAGTCACCACCAATGAGCTGCATTGTGGTCGCATCTGCTTGCGAGGCCTTAATCACAGTTGTCAGCACTCACATTATGAAAGCTCCTTTTCAAGTGGTAATTCAGCAAAAACGCTTGCATAGGTCTGGAGCTTAGCATTGGCGGCCAGATTTTCTACAACAGTCTTTAAAGTGTCAGATTTATTGTGTGTGCAGCTTCTGCGTGCAGTTCTGTGTGTTTGAGGTTCTGTTCAATATGCCATTAGACTGTGCTTGTACCCGCAGCTACAGGATGGAGATACCACTTGTAGCTTGCACACACAGCAGAGCTTTATTCGTCGTTAAAAACCCCAAGAGTTGCACCTGCAGTTTGTTTTTTTGAAGATGCTTTGGGGATAATTTTTTTGTTGCATGTGAAGCAATGACTTTTTGTCTTGTAATTAAATCTACTTGAGCATAAGAGCTGTGAGCTCAGCTCTGCTTGTGCCTCGTTTCTGCCTGGCGTTGTGGGGATGATGACCATCTGTGGGTTTCTAGGTCACATTCTGGCACCCTTGTAAAAAGTAATTAAACAGCTAACCTGCCCACAGCTCAGCATTTTTCAAGTTTTTAAAGCTTGGTCAACAGCCTTAGTTCCTGACACAATGCCAGGAATTGCATGGAACATAGTTGCTGTTGCCTAGTTAAACAGGGGTTATTACTGGAGACTCAGAGGAGGGTAAGCTTGAAACTGGTTGTTAAAAGTAGTGATTCCTCAAGGTGTTGAGAAACTATTTTTAAAATACTGTCCTAATGTGACATACACCTTTATTGGTGGAAGCTGAAGTTACCTGCTGATTTACTAGCTGCTTTTGATCTTTCTGGTCTCTCAGCATTTTTCTTATCTAGAAATTTTTATCCTTGTCCTAATGCTTTTACATGCAGATTTTATAGATTGTATTGTATAGTCTTTTTTGCTTACAAACCACCTCTTGCTACATATATTTTCATGATTATCCTGCTTTTCAGGATTATGCTGTTTCCATGAATTACTCTGTTCTTTGTGAATTTTGATGGCCTATAAAATACATACAGGGACTTTGTGCTTTATTTGTCATTTCTTCAGTAAAGTTCCTCTGCCAGATTTTCTAGCATCTGATATTTGTGTGTTTAAGCATTCCTGTATTTGTCTGTTGTTACTGTTCCTAGGACACTGTCTGTCAGTTACTGTTTCTCTGTCAGAGACCTTGGTTGTGTTGGGATTTTTAAATTTCTTTACACAAAACTACTGGAGCTGCCACAGCTCCAGAGTCAGTCCCATGCTGGCCACTCCGTCACCACCCTGCAGGGGTGTAGAGAATGCTTGTCTCGATTATTCCAATGTATTTGTATGTAAAAAGCAACATTTCTAAATCCCAATTACTAGGGTAGATCTGTCTAAAAAAAAACAAAATAGGTAATGGTTGCAGAGATGAGAAGAATCCCCTGAACTTTTCTGCTGTCTCCCTCTTATCCTTCTTCAGTCCTTCTGAAATGTCTTGCTCAGAAAAGTCACATTGCAGGGAAACATTATTTACTGAGCAAAGGGGGTCTTGCAGGATTATCACTCATAGAAAAGAGCAAGCTTGAGAAGTTTAAAAATAGACCATGCTAATAATTCTTTTGAAAGATCCATGTGTAAAATGGGAGTTGAGATCTGTTTTATGGTAGTTCTTTGATCACCAGATCTATAGGAATTAATTTCAACCATACTTTTGCTGCAATAGACCTTTCACTACAACTTTTCCTTTTAAAATGCGTTATGAGCTACATTCTGAGTTAACTGTTTGTGGTGTTTGCTTTGTCCCTTGTCTCTTTCACTCTTCTTGTGCTCTCCTCCACAGTCTTCTCTTAATATAGTGTCTTCTCCCTTTTGCCTATCAGGTAAAGGGCTTTCACACTGACAGCACCGAGCAAATAAATAGTGATGGATGAGATCTCTGTGGGAGCCAGTAGGAGCATTCTGTGGACCCTGCTGCATTTAATGTCCTTGACAGCTGTATCTAGGAGAACAGAGTTTTCCTTTGTCTGGCTGTGGGGATGACTACAGGCTATGCTGCATCACTCTCTGAACAGAACAGTGCCACGGAATCCATTTGTCCAGCCTGCTTTCCTCAGACGATGAAGCCTTGATGGATCTTCTGTACTTATCTTTCTCCTACCACTCAGAATTCCAGTCAAATTATGAATAGGTTTATTCTAGGGATACTGCTTTTGCTTCAGTGGGGTCAATAAGTAAAAGCCCATTAAAAATCTGTGCAAATTGTAATACATGATAACACAGCGTGCATTACTCTCTCAGCATTTGCCATGGTATCATCTTGTTGTGACAACAGCAATGGCTTTTCTGTTTCTATTGCAGCAGCAACAGCATTTCTCTCCCTGTGGCATAGTGGTAGTGACATTAAGTTCAGTTGCTGTAAGAAATGCTCCTTAGGCTCTTCTGCCTTTCCTGGGGGAGAGAAGGAAATCAGAGTTCTGCCACGTGAAAACTATGAATACAATTCTCTGAAATGCAGATCTTGTCTCCCTATATACAGTTGTTAATACCCAGGGAAAGTGGAACTGGCACATTCCTGCAGGTTTGGAGGACCTGAATTAGGCTGTTCAGTATAAAAGATGAATGGGCCAAGGAATTGACCACTGTTTGCTTTGGTGATCGGGCCAGTGAACTGCAGTCTCTTTGAAATGCTCCCTAGTCAGTGCAAAAAAAAAAAAATTCTGTCTGCCTGCAGAGATCCCAGTAGCTACTGCTTCTCAAGATAAGTTTTCATATTTGTAGCGTGGTATAAAGCAGTAGTAAACTTCCTGGTGGTACATTCATAAAGAAAACAATGAAATCTGTTTATATGATTACCTGGAACTGAAATGCATATTTCATTTGTGTATACTTGAAAATTCCCTTTTGTGTGTGCTTAGGCCACTCTTTGGACATTTTCAGGAGTGCTCACTGAAGAACATTTTTTGCCATTCCTGATTGCTGGGGACTTTAATCTTCCATGTGCCTAATGGCAGTGTGAGCTTCAAATATTCCATGCCACTTTCAAAGTAGTGCACTGCATTGGTGATTAGGAACAGAACATTTAACTATCAAAAGAAACAAAGCAGAATGAAAGTGTTAGGATATCCTTTCTCTTTTCATTTTAACTGACTAATTTTGTTTGTTCAACTGTGTTTTTGCCTTAATGTTTAAGAGTGCATTTTATTTAATATTTTTAAAGATTATTTTTTTGTTTTAGATGATACAAATATTTGTATCTTTTCAGGTTCCAGAGTTCTAAATCTGGAAAGATCTACCTCCACAGAGATGTAAGGCTCCTATTCTCTCGGAAATCCATGGAAGTTGATAGCGGCGCTGCATACGAACTCAAATCTTACACTGAATCTCCAACAAATCCTAAGTTTTCACCAAGATGCTAGCAAACAATGGCAAACTAAAGTATTCATTTTACTGTTGAGTACTCCTTGCAAGCAGAGATTGGTAGAGACAACAGTATAAAGTTAAGTCT
This sequence comes from Bombycilla garrulus, assembly GCA_013400315.1. Taxonomy (NCBI): domain Eukaryota; kingdom Metazoa; phylum Chordata; class Aves; order Passeriformes; family Bombycillidae; genus Bombycilla; species Bombycilla garrulus. The sequence continues at coordinate 911,914 of VXBU01018423.1, read as the reverse complement.
GTAAAGGAATAAAAATAGCGCTCAAGAGAAAGAAGGTTCTGTGTGATCCTGGACCAGTTTTTAAAAGGTTTCTGGAATGAGCTTTGTGTATTCCAAGTAGACTGGAAACGTACTTAAATCTAATCTTTTTGTACTGTTTAAAACCACTTCATTGGATGTGTTGCAATAGCAAATTCCCAAGTTAGTTTAGTGTTTACACTTTTTATTTTATTTTTCAGTTATTTAATATTTAATGTTTCATTTAATACTCAAGTGATGTTTGTCTTTAGTGTTCTAATGTAGCATAAATCCTATGTAAAATCATACTATGTATTTTTGGCATTAATATTGAAATCTGAAATATATACAGATGTCTTTAATCTGTGTGCTGTTTTAAGTGATATTCATTTAAGTTATTGAAAATGGGGACAACAGGTGAATTTCCATAACATTTCATACTATGCAAGCATTTAGCTGTTTTTTCTCTTTAATGGTACCATTTTCCATTTTTTGTCACATCCAGATATAATAACACTTGCAACCACATTGCAGATTGTGTATTTACTTACTCAAGCATTCAGTTCATTAATTCAATTCACATTTTACTCCCTCAATTTCTTTTCTTTCCTTAAGGGCCATTTTAATTTTGCTTTCTGTTATTAGTTTTCCTCATATAAAATTTGCACCCTCCCCCATTTTATTTCTCAAATTGTGTTAAAGGATGTACTGTGCAAACAAATTAGTATTTATATCTCAAATATATGCAAAAGCTATGAAACTTGTACTTTTTGTTTTATTTTTAGATGAGAGGATCTTCATGTAATCCTAAATATTTTTCATAGGTCAATTCCATGTAGGCCACTAGGTGGCCATAGGAGGTTTTACTAGCAATGCTACACTGGGCATATGACTATTTTCTGATACGTGTGTGTATTCCTAAAACAAAACAGTCAGATGAACAGTTTATGCTAAGTGTTAAACTGTGTAACTGAGAGAAATAAAGTTAGAAGCATTTGATTATATTTGAGCTATATATTTAATAATGGAAATGAAGCTTGATGACATTTGATGAAGATGTGAGTTTCTCAACTGTCTTACCCTGATTTGTGTTTTTCTTTACTTTGCTGTAGGTTTTTAGAGGGTCAGTAATATGCAAAGTGCCCTTTAACATGCTTATCTGATGAAGACTGGAGAAAGGATGGATGTGCATCTAGTATATTCAGCACTGCCCTTAGATGAGAGAAGTCAGTGTATCATGAAATCTCCAGGAAGTCTGCCAGGGAACGTAAGGGAGACTGGACTTTCCAGATGATACTTATCAACTATCTTGTACATGCAAATGACTGCTGCTCCAGAAGGGCAAAGCTCAGCTATTACTGAGTCCTTTCCCCACTTCAGCAGTGTTTTCCACTCTGCTACACCAGGTTTTCAAAGGTTACCTAGCATTCATTTTAGAGAGAATTGGGGAGAAATGTACATGAAGAGTTTGTGGTTTCTAGTAATTTGTGTGCCCTTGAAAACTGAGAAAAGGTTTCATTTGGTAGCAGAAGAGTCAAACACAACTGCAGTTGTACTGTGTACAAAACTATGGTCTGGACTAAGATATCAAGAGGGTGTCCTAGTTTCTGTGTAGCTGCTATTGAGTCATAAGCAAACAGCATGTATCCTCAAACTACTTATTTGTGTCATGGTGCACAGCTGTTTGCATGCTCAATGAAAAAAAAAGCATGGGGAAAGGACACATTTTTAATGAAAAGTCATCCATTCCACTGTAGTAGATTAACCTTTTATTTTGCACTGACATTATGCAATGTTTGTATCTTGATAACTTTATTTAAATAGACTTCTTCAAGTCATCTCCATTAATTTGCTTTGAATAGCCAAGAAGTGTGAATTTTGAATATATGGTTACTACAAGTCATGTCTAGGAAATAAATTTGTATTCACTTTAATAGTCAAACTACACTTAGTCCCTACATGGATTTGGAAGGGAAGTGACCTTGGATTATCTGTACACAGCTTAGGTTTTACTGAGTCATTCTCCATTTAGAGTTTGATCTGAGTAAACACTTTCCATTAGCAACACACCTGGAGAAATGCTGGATGCTCATAAACTATGAACTAAATTCCACATGACCTTCTAAGCTTAGGCTAAGGCTAGACTAATTTTTGAGAGGTCATTGGTTTCTTCTCTTTACTCCTCAATAGGCTCAACCATATACAATTATTTTTGATAATGTTGCAGTGGTTTATAACGGCCTCCAGCAATGGCTGCTGTAACGAATCTCTTCCAGTGATAAATTATGCTTATCATGGAAAGTATAACATTTAGTTATACTATATACATTTAGTTATATAAGGATTTATAACATCCAACTAAGTGTTGCTGAAGTTGAGTTAAATGCTACTTAGCCTTTTTACTAAAAGCAAACTTTTTTNTTTTTTTTTTTTTTTTGATAACTAAGACAACCCCAGACTGTTCAGTCAGCCTTTATTTTCTGCACCTCTATTATTCTGGCTCTTTGCTTTCTTCTTTCTGAATCAGTCTTGAAGTGTGTAAGTATGGAGACAGCATCCCAGTCAGGGCCTCTCTGTGCCAATCAGACTGGAAGAATTGGTTGATAAATCAAATGGATTAAAGTCCTCTTCATGCATCCTGTTGTAATACATTTATTTCATTATCAGATGTCATATTGCATTCATCTTGTTACCCAGTATGAGATGTCCTACCTGCTTGTTCCCAAAATGGTAGCTCTCCTCATTGAATTTTATTCTCTCATCACCCAAGATTTTCTATGCTGAACACAGCAATGCTGTTTGAAGAATTGATAGTTGTTTCCAACAAACTTGCATCCACCACATTGAAGTTTCATCTAATTAAGTTTCCCTAATTTGCATGGGAAAGTGTCAGAAGCCTTATTAATGCCAGAAGGCATCTGGAACTTCAGCCACCTTCACCCACTTCTCCACATGGTCTATTTCCTTTTTCTTAAAGGAAAGATGATTGTGTGAAACCCTTGTTCTTAACTGTGAATTCCTGCCTAGCTACTCCGTTTCTTTTGACTGCTTATTTTAGATGATTTTTCAAGTCATTATTGACAGCCTAATTATATAGCTTGTATTCTGTCCTCCCCAAACTCCTATTCAAATTCAGGAAAAATAACTCCTGGAAACCCATTCCTTTTTTACAGGTTCCTATATGAATCACCAGTAATTAACTGGAGATTGCTTCTGTCATTTTCTAATCTCTTAAGGATATATTTTCATCCAAGTTGAAAATATTTACCAAACCTAATTAAAGTAACCTGTAAGCCAGTCTTTCCTTATTCCAGCTAGAGGCTATGCTTTGTTTGTTACACTGTTTACCTTGATCATGCCAGATTGAACAAAAAGAAATATTAAAAGCTTTAGTCTTTAAAAGTGTTGTTCAGTAATATTTTGGTACCTCCTTGTCTTCATGATCTGCTTTAGATACACATCCCTAAAAACTGACCTAGTTTCTGTAGGCTGCTTTCTTGTATTTGGGGCATTTGAAGAGCCTGGGCTTTTCCTGAGGTTCTGAATTTATTTCCCGTCTTTCCTCTGCATTATGTTACCTTAAAGAAATAACTGCATTAAGGAACTGCTGAATCCTTGAAACTGTTTTCCCTCTCATTAATTTCCTAAGAGATTTGAAAGAAATTCTTGAAGTTTGCATTCTTGTCTACTGTCACTGCTTTGTTCTTCTTCCTTTTAAAATCTATGAACTTCATAATTTTTATGATAATTTTTCTATGTTGCTCTGTTTTTCACACTTTCAGACCAATTCTCCCTGATTTTGCTAGAAGCAAATGTGGCACACCCACCAGTATCATGGCTTTTTTCATCATTAGGAAAAATCTAGTACATTCTATGATTATTTTTCTGTGCAATCAGCCCAGCTGTATCCCTTTCTGAATGAGGAATATGCACATTCCTTGGGTTCCCCACAGCTACGTGGTCCTGGTTTCTGGATGAATCTCTCAGGTGCTCAAAAAACCTTTTCCAACTACTGGCTTGTGGGGCGTTTAATACAATTGAGCTGTGGCAAAATCATTGGCAGGTTCAGCTTTCACAGACCTTTCTGACCTGCTTCTTATGTCCTTCCCGACCATAATCGCACAAAGCCTGTCCTGGCCAGTCTCTCCTGAGCTGTGCTAAGTACAATCCATACCTTGCTGTTCACACAATATGTATATTTAGGGACTCCTAAAGATTTATTAATGGTGGGCTATTTAAACCCCTCCTTTATGCTCTTGAAGAGAGTCCACAGAAGGTTGTTTTTCAGCCAAGAACCAGACCGTGTAAAGTAGATGGGGAGGGAATAAAATACTGTGTATACTTGATACTGTGCTGTTAAGAAGTTCCAATGGACCGAGCCTTCCTATCCTGTCAGCTGCTGTCTGGTATTCATGAGATCCTCGAGTAATGCTGCTGCGGACTCAGCTCCTTATATTTTGGCCACTAAAAGTGGCCAAAAGAACCAACTTTAGCCAAGCAGTAGAAGTTTTTTCCTCTTTACCCTGACGCTGAGCAGAGGATGCCGTGCAGGCTGGACGAGCCGCGGTGAGGGGGCTGCAGTGAGGTGGGGCAGGAGCCAGTGAGGGGACCAGAGGAAAGGGCCTTAAGCTGAGACACGGGAGATACACATTTGATATTGGGAGAGTTTTCACTGTTCGGCTGGTCAGGCATTGGAACAGGCTGCCCAAGGAGGCGGTGGAGTCACCATCCCTGGATTTGTTTAAGAGATGTCTGGCTCTGGCACCGGGTGATATGGTTACAGTGACGCCGGTGCGGGTGGACTGGACCATACTGAACGTCTATTCCAATCCCGATGTTTCTGTTAATTCCGTGATTCTAACGGGCGGGGTACCGGGGTGGTGCGGCCCCTGAGAGCGGCCCCCGAAGCCGGGCCTCGAACCCGCGGACCCGGACGTGACGCGCGGGACGCAGGCGGATCCCGCCCCCGCTCCCC